>JACGTJ010002927.1:3460-20534 GCA_014858695.1 Chrysomya rufifacies | reverse complement strand
CTTTTCGTTGGCATAGATTTTTAGTAAATATATTAGTATATAATGAAAAAAAAGAAAAGAAAAAGAAACACATGAAACTAGGTTGATCCGCTATAAATTTATTGTTTTTTTATTGGTCATCATTTAAAAAATATAAATTAAGTAATATGTGTAGTTTTAAGTTGTATTAAAACAAATAGTAAGAACGCTATATTCGGCTATGCCNNGGCTATGCCGAATCTTATGTACCCTTCACTTATGTCGTGTAACACAAAAAAAAATCCTTCGAAAATAGCCTTTTCCATTCCTCATTCCGGATGTTCGAATCCGGTTGATCCGAAAAATTCTCCAAAAATCAATAAAATTTATGTAGAGTCCAAGTCCATAGTATTTATAGAAATAATAGTTTTTTGAAGATATCTCCGCTATTTATGAATGAAATCTGCCGAATTTTAATAAAATCGTTACCCTAACAAATGATTTGATATATCATATAGCTTTATAGTCGGGGGCTTTCATAAACGTCATACCAACCGACGGACATACATACTTCGAATTTTCTCGAACCTCAGATCAAAAATGTAGAAAATGTATAATGACGGAATAACAAACTTATATATACCCTTTCACTATAAGTGAAGGGTATAAAGAATATATATACGTTTTCGAAAGACATTTTAATGTTTACAAAATTTACCACTCGGATCAAATAAAGAAATTTGTGATTTTTATATTGGTAATGTAAACTTTCATATTCAATAAAATTTATATCACTATCCTGAGTGATCTGTAATCTAACATTTAAATATGTTGAAATTATTTCCTGATATAACAAAATTTTAATCGATTGTTAGTTCACTTTGATCTCTTATTAAAGAAAAATTACTGAAACCCAAAATGATGCTCATTTCCAGTGAAAACAACTATTAGTCGTGAGCTTTCTGAAGTGTCTTCATATAGGGTCGCGGACCCCAATTTAAGAAACCATAACATTTGTCTTATATTAATTTTTCACAAGGACAAAGAAACTGATTAAAAATAATTATTGGGAGATGCAATATTTTTAGGTCAGTTTTTTAATAACCTTAATATATGTGCAAATTACAATTACACACATAAATCATAAAGTCTTCATTGACTCTTGCATTTTTACTTGTTTTTAACGTATTTCTATAAAAATCTTTAAAATGTCTACGCTTTGTATAAATATTTTCTTATAACACTATTTAACTTGAATATTTCTTGAAATAGATTACGACTAATGCATAATTAGGCACTAATATACACATTTAAATAAATATAAACTATTTTGCTCATTTAACAAATTGAAAACATTTGAATGTATATACATACATATGTATTTTTATTTGATTTAGTACAAGGTATTTTAAATTATTATTTCAATAAAGATTCAATATTTCTAATAAAAATCACATATCACACCAAATTTGTTCATAGTATTACCAAGCTATTAACAGCAATAGTTTTTTTTTTAAGATTTAATTGCATTCTTAGTTGGGGATATATTTTAAAATCATCCCTTAATATCAATTTTGTACCTTGTTTTTGAATTCTCTCTTAACATTATAAATTGTTTACTTTTTATTCATTTGTTTCATCTTGATATTTGTTATAAAAAAAAGAAATTCACTTTCACACATTATTTGATATTTCATTTGGTATTACGTTCTTAAAATACCTTTATTCTACAAACAAAAAAAAAAAATACAACATATTTACGCACACTATATACATACATACGCAATATTTTCTCATTTCTTTCTCTATTTCCCCAAGACTTGTAACAAGTTATTGGAAGAACAAGAAAAAGAAAACACTACGCCATCAAGTAGAGTATCTAACGATTATAAGAAGAAAATAATAAACAGCTTCAGCAACGCAACCCCAATATACATACATAATTCTTTCTTATATACATGCAATATTAATTTCTACTTCATCATCTAATTTTGTCACTCAAAATCACTAGTTACATGTAATAACGTCCATTCAAAAACCCCTTACCATTCGTCTGCACAACGTCACGTAGGCATATCAAAATAAAAGAAGAAAACCAAAAAATATATATAACTAAACAGCCGGATTTTAACGTTGTTGTGTACGACAAACACACAAAAGAAAATAAAAACCTCATACGTTATTTAATTTTTTTTGTAGGAAGGCGATTTTTTTCTTTTTCTCTTTTATACTCTTTGTTTTTGTGTATATTTTTCGTTATTTACTTGTTTTTTTTTCTTTTCCTATATATTGTTTATGTATTTTTTGCACTTTTCTATGTGCTGTGTTGCTTTGGATTTGAAAAACACACACAAAAACAGCTGCTTATCAGTAATTTTCTTTTGATTTTATGCTTCATATTTTTACTTTATTTTCGTTACCTTAAATTCGTTTGAATTTTTATCTTTTTTTTGAAAATAATTCTAATATGAATTTTACTATATAGTTGTCTCTTTTTTAGCTATATATTTACAATTTTTTTATTTTAATTCTCTTAAATAATTTTGCTTTCGGTTTTTATTGCAAAAATTACTAGGAACGATACGCTCAGTTGTAAGAAAAAGTTAGAAATAGATATTGTGGTGAAATGAGATTTTTTATAAAGTATTTTATAAAATATTTAAACAAAAATTGTGAAATTTACTTGTTAAATAATTTGTATATTTTTAAGTTTAACATTTTATGTTAAATAATAATTACAACAAAACAATACATTAGGAATTATAAAAATGTTAAAATATTCATAATTTTCCATAATATAAAATGTTATTTTACATTTGGCAAAATCTTGCAGTATAATCCCCCACATTTGTTATGATTCTTTTGTATTCATTTTTCTCTTTGTTGTTTACAGTGCCTTGCCATTATAACAACAACAACAATAATAATATTTTTATTATTAAAAACTGGTAATAGCCAGCTACTAAATGTTGTTGTTTTTTTGTTAAACTGTTTGTGCAGTTTGTTTTCTCCTTTGCTCTTGTGCTCTTTTTTCAATTTATGTGTATTCATTTAGTGAGTCCGAAAAAGAAGAACAAAAGATGAAAAAACAGAAACAATGAAATGAAAAAAAATGAACGTAATACGACAAGACTTGAAATCAACGTACATCAGTTTTTCTTTGTGCCTCTGGAGTTTAGACGTAGATTTTTTATGTCGGCAAAGACGCGTTAACTTAAACGTTTGAAAAAAAGAATTTGTGAAATTTATTTAAAATAAATCTAAAAATATTAAAAGAAACATATTATTTAAATAATATTAAACATAAATTGAACTGGAAAAAGTGTTTTTAGAATAATTTAAAGCTATATCCAAGTGAACATTTTTTAGTAGGTAGGTGGTTAATAAAAAAAATTCAAAATATTATTAATAAAATTAATTTGTGCAAAATACATAATTTATATTTGTGAAATATTTTTTAATTGTGTTAAATAAAAAAATTAGGTAATTTATTATAAAATTTTTGTTATATACTTAAATACATAATGTGTATACATATGCAGTTTTTTAATCCATACATATTAATCAGCTTTCCCTAAAACACTTTATATTTTTTTAATACAGAAAAGTTATTGCAATTGTGTATTATGTTTCTATTTTATACATGCATGTATATAATACAAATTACAAAAAAAAAGTTTACTCAAAAGTCCTTAAGAATTAATAGTTTTGAAAAAATGTCATTTAATTCAATAAAAAATAAAATAAAAGAATATTTTAATATACGTATAAAAAATTTATATACATTTAAAATGAGAAAAAACAAAGGCTTTATTAAATACCTATTTTACATACAACATTTCATTGTATATACATCAATATTTTTTATATGTGTACACGTTAATATAAATAAGTAAATAAATGTATACACGTATTAATCTATATACTCATGTGTTTGGTTTTTTCTACTCTTCTTCTTCTCTTTTTTTTTGGCTCAGTGCTGTCGTTTTTTTTTTCGTTTTTTCTATACTGTTTGTTTTTGTATGTATATTTTACGACATTCTACTAATACGAAAAGCTAAAGGAAAAAAGAACAAAAAGAAGAGATGACAAAAATAACGTAATAAACAAGTATTTCAATGAATAAAACGCAACAATATTTTTACTTTTAAAATTTAATAGAAAAAGCATATTAAAGATAAAAGATGGAAAAAATCCCGGCAAAAAAAAAAACATTTTTGAGAGTTGCGAGTGAGAGTGATGACAATTGTGATTTACAGTGGAAAAATATAATGCTACCAGATGTGTATATTTTGTAAACATTTTATTATATGTATTTTGAGATTTTGTTTGTTGTTTTTTTACTTCTAATAAATTAACAATAGGGTGGATATTTGTAACTTTTGCATTAAATGACTTCAGTAACAAAAAGAATAGGTTTTTTCATAAAAAAATAATTTTGTTTTATAAAAAGTATAGAAAATTTTAATTCGAAATACATTTAGCTTAACTTCAAAATTAACAAAACAAATTTTAGTAGTTATTCTTTAAATTTTATAAATATCATAGTGTTATGTTTTTTCCACCTAACGAGAATACCCAGTAAGAAGGTTAACTTAAAAACCAATATCGCACTAGATTATAACTCCAAAATAATGTTTAAAATAAATTATCAAAGGAATTTTATTTTGTAGAGCAGTTTTACACATAAATTATTTTGTATTTTTTATAAAATATTTCAAAGTAAAATTGATATGTATAGAAAATAATTTTAATAGCGAAAATAAGTGGTGTTGGTACTCAAAAGTACAAATACCACTTTTATTTATTAAAACCGGTAGTTAAAAAATTTAAAAACAACGCAAGCGTAATTAAAAAAAAAAAAATAATAAAAGATTTGTTTTAATACAACTTTTATTAAGAGCCCTGGAAACACCCCCAAATAGCAATTACTAATCATTATTTTAAATATGTATGTACATATTTTTACTGCAATAGCACGGAGCTCTCTTACTAATATACTATTTACATGTATGTATATACATTAAACATGATTTATTTATATATTCATATACACATATGTATCTACATACTATATAAACAAATAGGTTGTACACATAAATTTTATAATATTTTCAATCTTTCGTTTATTATTTTCCCGCTTATTTCGTCACAATTTTATTTTGCCAATTCTTATGCATTTTTATATTGTATTTCTTTTCTTTATCTTTATTTGCAAAGTTTATTACAGTAGACTGTAATATAGGAGAATGAAAAAGTTAAGGAGAGAGAGAGTTTATTAACTTTGTATCTTGTTTTTCTTTTCTTTCTTTTTTCACAAAATGTTGTATTGTTGCTTTCTTTTTATTTTTTGTATCCTTTATATTTTGTCCTTGTGTGTTTTGTTTATGGTTTCTTTTTCCTTTCTTCTTACTAAAACAAAAATAATGAGGTGTATGTTTGAAGCATACATATGTAGTATGTATAGGGAGAGTGTTTTGATTACAATAGTAATGTAATTTTATTTTTTTTTTTTTGTATATTTTTAATGCATCAGTATATTGAACTGCAATTTAAAATTAATAAAAGAGAGTAGAATATATAACACTGCAGAACTGTTGCCAGATATTTTTTTAATAAATTGTCAATTGTGAAAGAAATCATTGGTTTTGTAAACCAAAAAAGAAAAAAAACTTATAGTTTTCTTTAGATTTTCAAAAATCGAACATGAATGATCATTATTCTTTTTTTATTTAATAGTAATAGTAAATAAAATTTAAAAAAATAGAACATGAATAATCAAATTCCTTTAATATTTAATAGTAATCTAAGTCAGTTGTGCAAAACTTATCTTATAGTTTATTTTTAATAACAAATATGAATATTGTCTGGCTGATTATTGAGCTATATAAATTTTAATAAAATCTTATTTTATTTACATTTAAATTCTAATACGCTTCATTTATTTCCTATTTACTTGCAGTTTAATTGAAATATCTTACAAAATGTGTTTTATCAAACAAGGACTACAACCCTTATACACCAAATGAATAACAATACAAAAATTATTCTTAAATTATCTAAATCAAACTAATTAGAAACAACATATTTGATATAACAGTTAAAGAGAAATAAATATTTAACAATCATATCCTTAAATAATATAAAGAAAAAGATTCTGGGTTTTAAAAAACTAACAAAATGTTTAATTTTCATAAACCCCGAACATATCGATCCGCCGAAGGGTGTTGCATTTGCAAAGCCAAATCAAGTAGTTCACGTTTTACCGATTCGCGTAAATATGAAAGAGATACAATGCAATGTTTTGATCTCAAATATCCCAGGCAAGGAGAAATATGTAATGCCTGTGTTTTGTTGGTAAAACGTTACAAACGTTTACCAGTAGGCAGTAAACGTAATTGGAGTCATGTAAGTTAAAAAAGAAAATATTTGTATGATAATTTTTTAATTTAATTACTTTTTATATCTTTTTGTATAATAATAGATTGTTGATGCAAAAGCTGGCTTAGGACCTGGTTACAATAAAATTCAAACAAAATATAAAAGTGAACGTATTAATTCTCGTGCAGCCGCCGCTGCTCAACAACAAAATGGTTCTTCTACAAATAGCAATTCTTCATATAATGGTGCTAATACCAGTAACTCAACTAATGGTATGTCCTACATACCTGAAAAATTTTCAAAAATTTACAAAAAAACCAAAAAAATTAAAGATTCTTCATCACATCATTCCTCAACAAAACGTAAATCCAGTAATAATGGTTGGTCACAAAATAGTAATACTCTATCTTTACCCACTACTCCCGATTCTTTGGATAGTGATTATGAGGATAGTAGATTACAATCAACACTAAATGGTGCTGCCCAGGGTCAAGGTACAATAGTACAATTTCAAACTCAAACACGAGCCTCAGCCTATAAGGCTCAGGCAGCATTGGAAGCACGTCGAAGAATTATTAAACTGGGTACAAAACGACGTAAATGTATGGCACCGCGTAAACATCATCGTTCTTTGGCCAGTGATGAAACTTTACAATTTTTCGATGAACAGGAATGGCAGGAACGTAAATCTTGTTGTGGTATGTTATATGAATGTCCGGCCTTAGGAGGAGCTTTATTAATTGATATGGCGAACTATAAACCCTGTGAAGAACATCAAAAACAAAATGCTAGACTAATGGGACAAATAGAAGAATCATCAACAGCAAATAATGAAAAACAACAGAAACAACAAATGATAAATCAAACAATACAAAAATCTATATTACAAACGGTGCCAGCAGTAGTGCAATTACAGCCACCATCTCAAGCAACTGTCTCAAATTCAACAGCAGCAACCTCTAATTCTAATTCATCTGTTAATAATAACAGTTTTAAAACGGCCACTACAACAACACCAGTGCTTAAGAAACATCATTTATTCTTTAAAAGACAATCAGAATGCTTTCCACAAGGTGACATGGTCCCAACATTACAACAATCTAATAATAACTTTGAACAAAATACTACTACCGCAGCAGCTCATGTTGTTAACATTAAGACTGAGTCTGAATTTAATGTACCACAGCAACAACATCAGCAGCAGCATCAACAAAGTAGTACAATAACCCTACAAAGACACAACGATAATGCCATACATTCTTCTAGTTCTTCAGCAGCAACAGCCAACAATACAATAATAACAACAACTTCATCAGCATTAAGCATCTCGGTAACATCAGCCTCATCTGCCTCTACAACAATGCCACAAATGCCTAAACATTCCTTAGCTAAAGTGACTACCATATCACCACCCTTAAATACAACTCATCACTTATCACAACAACAACAACAACAATATAATCACACAAATACTACAAACTTGCCTTTGGCAAAACCAAATAGTTTCCTACATAAAATTAAAAACGATAATGGAAAAATTGTTAAACATTCATTGGAAAAGTTTAATACAGCGGTTAGACTTAAGACCAGTGATATTCACGAAATGAAACCCATTATACGAACTGTCGATAAATCGTATATATTAGCTAAGCCACCGACACAAGCCAATATTATAACATTAAATACAAGTAGCAACAACAATTCAACAGCAACTTATCAATCTTTGGCTTCATATAATGCAACCGGACAACCACCTTTAACAACAGCATCTCTGTCAGCAGCATCACCAACATCATCAACGTCGTCGACGTCATCAACTAAATTTAGTGATAATTCATCGGATTCAGGTTTCGATGAGAATATGTTGGATCGTAAATCAGCTAGTCCACTGGTAAGTTTTAAGTTTTTTTTTTTTTATTTTTTTGTGATTAAATTATTTATTTGTTCTTTGGTTTACGTTTTTATTTTTAGCAAGAAGATTGTGAAAAGAAAATTTTAAGTCGTCCTGGTGTTCAGACTATGTTTTTGGCCAGTGGTGTGCAGATTCAAGGTCAGCCACAAAATTTGGTATTAACCGGCAATGAGGTGGCAGCTAAAATTTTACAAAATCGTAAATACAGCTCAATAACAACGACACCGATTTCGTCAAATGTAAGTATCTGATTTTTTAAATCATAAGATTAAAAGATAATTAGATTGAAAGGTGGTTAGATTTAAAAATACAAATTAATAATAAAATTCATCTTATTTTCTTTTATTTCAGTCTCGATCTATGTCCTCAAATCACCAGCCAACAACGACAGCCGTTAAAATTGCTCAAATCTCAACAAATCCACATACAAATTCCTCAGCAACCAGTAACACAAATGGTCCACCAATTTCAATGAGTTCTGCGGCTCAAGCAAAAATGCGTGCAATTTATAATAACAATAATACAATACAACATGAAAATGGTATAACAACAATTGTGCCAGCTTCATCTCTAGCAGCATCAACACAAACAGCTGCTATGCAAAATATAGCACCAAGTACGGTGACAATAACACCAGCACCGCCATTAGGAACACAATTTAATACACAAAATGTTATATCACGAAAACTAACAACGGCCAATATTATTAATTTACAAAGCAATACAGCAACCAACTTAAGCAATTCATCATCATTATCACATCATAATAATCATCATACATCTCATCAGCTACATTTAGGTTCCAATAGCAGTAGTAACAGTAATATTCATAATAATACGACGACAAATCAAAAAATTATCTTATTAAAAACATCTCCCAACAATGCCACAACTTTAACTGCCACCTCAGCGGGGAATTACAATAGTAATACTCTAACCGGTGGAGGTGGACAACATATTACAGGTGGTGGTGGTGGTGGTGGTGGCGGGCGTTAAGTTTTCCTTATTTTAAATTACATTGTGTTTTTGGTTGTTCTTTTGTTTAAAGAACTTCCATTTATACTTTTTGTCTCTCTTATAGAGAAAAGGTTAAGTTTCGAAATTTTAAGTAAAATTAAGTTTTAGTTTTGTATAAAGAAAAATATATCTTCCCTTAATGCTTTAGATTATATTTTATTATCTAAGTTTATTTAAAAACCAACAATTCAAACAAGAAAAGAAAATATGCTAACAATCAATCTCCTTAGTAATTCTAATGTCTATAAAATTCAACTACTCTATAATATATCAAGTTTTTTTATTTTATTTTATATATAAAGAAATTTAATTTATTTTTTTAATACATTTTTTGTTTAATTATCGTTATAATTGTGCTTTTTTCATATATTAAATTTAATACTCAATTAAAATCTGAAAATATTTCATTATTATTAAAGCACAAAAAAAAATGTTTTTAAAATTTAAAGTGAACTTATTCTAGTGGCTTCTTACAAGAAAAAAATTTTGTTTTTAATAAAAATAAATATATATACATATATAAATCTTTAAAAGAATTTTTATATTTGTTTTAAAACATTATTTTAATTTCATTATTTAAATGTACATTTGTTTTATTTCTTTCATCTAACTTTCATCTTTTAATTTTATTATTTTTTTTTTTTGTATATAATTGGCTACATTTTTAATACAAATTTCCTATTTTTCTCAACATTTCTTATAAAAAAATTTATTTGTATAAAAAAAGTTTGTTTTTAAGTCTTTCCTTCTTTTCTTTTAAAATACATAACACATTTTACATTTAGATATGCATTTTTTTTCTTTGTTGTTTTCATATTTTTAAGAATTTTTTTTTGTAAACAACTAGTTTTTAAAAACTCCTTGAGAAATACATAAATAAAACAAGAAACACCAACATTTAAAAATATATTAATAAAAAAACACTTTTTAATGTTTAACAAATACAGAGTTTATTGAATTGAAATATTTGCTTTCACTATAATTTTTTAGTAAACATTAAGGTCGCTTTGTTTTCTATTGAAAAATGAGTCGTGGTTTTCAAAACAATTCTGATTAATGTTGAAACTTTTTTATATAATAAAATTTGTTTCATACTAATTTTTATTGATCTTTTCTTACGTTTAGCCAAAATCTTGTAAATGAGAATTGAGAGAAAGCTAAATAATTGTTTCAGGGATGGTAAAGTTAATACAGTAGTACTAACAAGCCAAATTTTATAACCTAAAGGTATTTCATGATGAAACTTTTACTATTAGAAAGTTAAAGTATTACATAGAAAATTAAATTTATACTTTGAGTTTTTGTTTTATAAATTTGTTTAGTGTGTTTTAAATACAAAAAAAATCAAATATTAAAAGCTCTTATATACTTAAATAGTTGAAAATTTCTTTGAAATTTCCCTTAAATGTTTGAAAAGCATCAAAATACACATTATAAACTTCTTAACTCGAATAATTCAGAGAGTGTTTACAAAGATATTGCCTTAAATGTTTGAAAAGTGTAAAAATACACATTTGATGTTGAATTTTCCCTTAAAAAGTTAATTTAGCCATTTTAGTTTGTTTGTTCAAAATTGACATTATTGGTTTATAAGAATATAAGGTATGCCATGTTATATTTTAAATTCTACTGAAAATTTTCAATTTAGTGTAATGTTGCCGTTTCGCCCATTTTTCGAATTAAAAATGAACGGAAACTGTGAATTAATGGTTTTGTATTAAAAAAAAAAAAAAATACGAAATTCTAATAAAGCTCAGTGGATTTGTTTTGCCGTAATTAAAAACTTGCACTTGTTACTGAGTTGACAGCCTCTGGCCTAACGATATCTGATTGTACCGCTGCGCCGAAGCACCTGATGTAGTAGATTACAAGTTGTTTTTGAAAACGGCTAAGTTGTTGCTGAAAACTATTGATCTATTAGTTACCTAAGTTGATAATTTTTGGTCGAAATTTCTATTGTTTTAAAAACGAAACTCATAGATCATATTAAAATATATAATTTAGAATATATAGTTGGTATTTTTCATAGAATTCTATTGATAACTGAAATTTATCTTACGATTTGTTTGAAAATCTTTTGTGTTGTCGTATGTCGTACAATTTCAAACGTAATTTATTGAGAATTTTTATCACAAATATAAATTTTTGAGTAGCAAAAATAATATATTGAAATTACAATTGAATTTCACTTCTTTTTAATTAATGAAATTTTATCACATTTAAATAAATTACTTTAGATTCGTATGGTTTCAGATTCGGCCTTTCTGTTTAACATAAAATAAATTGTCAAAATAAGTTTTTTTAACAAATAATAATTACTTTCGCCTCTATTAACTCTTTATACTCTAATGTAATGCACAAGCATTCATCAATAATGAATTGGCTATGTATCAATTACCAACCATTCTTCTTAAGCACAAACGCTTTTTTTAAGAACGTAAAAACTTCTTAAGTTTTTCTCAAGAAATTGTTTTTTTTTTTTAATTTTAACAGATTAAATTTTAGTGATTTCAAATCACTTTATATCGGTATAATAGTTTCACATCAAAACGATTTTAAAATCTCTTACATTTTCAAAACTTTATTTTACTTATCAGTACAAAGTTTCAGTATTGTTAGTTAAATCTCAAAGGAATTATTCAAAATTCGTTTATAGTTTTATAAAGGGTTTAAAACACGATTTCAACAAATTAATAAATAGTATATACCAGAAAATTAATCGTAAATATACCATATAACAAAATTACAGTATCTTTAGTTTAAAAGCATTAGATCACAAAGGTTTTTAAAAAACAATAAACAGAATTAAAAAATGAAAGTTATTTGTTAATTTAACTACGATTTATAGCAAAATTTTTGTGAAATAAAGTTCACAAAACATTTACGTTTAAAAAACAAACATTTTTTTATATAAAATAAATTGTTTTTCTATCTTATTTGATAGTAAAATAAAAATCAAGTGTCCAAATTAATCAAAATATTAAACATAATAATCAACAACTAACAAATATTTTAAAAATTAACTAAAAATAAAAAAAAAATTCAAAATTATAAAAAACACCAAAATTTGTTAATAACAAAATAAAACTCTTAGTATTAGTAATTATTTTTATTTATTAATAATATGTGTACATTATTATATAAAACTTATATGTTGTGTCATTAAAAATTTAAATAATATTTTATATAAATTATATTAAAAAACTTATAATAATTTTAAGTTAAACATCTTCTCATACCAAAACAAAAAAATAAAATCGTTTTTAAAATACTTAAGTAACACAATCAATCATTTATAAATGTAAACAAAAATTCAATTAAATATTAAGTTTATAAACAGCAACAATATTCAACATACACAAATTATTATTAAACTACAAAAATATTATCTTAATAAATAAGAAAAATTATCAAATCTTTTTATAGCCTTAGAGTGAAAGACATTTTACATATAAACTATACTATATACAAAAATTATTCAAAAAAAAAATTTTAAACTATAAAACAAATAAACTCAATTATATATTATTGAAAAAAGTAAAAGAAAAAAAAATGATATAAAATAAAATTACCATATAATTATTAAGCAAAAATAAATTTATATAAATTTCAAATATATTAACAATAAATAAATGGTAGTGTGTTAAATTTCTATTAAACAAAAAATTGCAAAAAAAAAAAAAAAAAAATCGTATAAATATTAGAAGAAAAAAATCTATAAAAAATGAAAAATGTTATTATTGAAAATCGAATAAAATATAATATAATAAATCAGCCTTGTCTATAAAAATTTATATTAAAAAAAAATAAAAAAGCAATGTTTTCTTTTTTAATTTGAGTATGAAAAAAATATATATATTCAATAAAAATAAAGTATTAATAATTAAAATAAAAAAATAATTTTATTCTTTAACTGCTGGTTGTTTGGGGTGTTAGAAAATTATGAAAATTTTTTTAAATTCTTACCAATTATAACGTATTTATACCATACAAAACCTTAAAAGGAGAGAGTATAACGCGTTTGTGCTTAAGTTTGAAACGTACAGAACTTAACGTACCATTCGACTCAGAATCACTTTGTCGAGTTTATATTGAACTACAGCTGAACTAGAGCTAAACAAAAATAATAGCTGAACTGAACAGAAAGTGAAAAAGAACAAAAACAAAACTAGAATTTAACAAGAACTGAACTATTACTAAACTGGTACAGAACTATAACTAAAACTGTAGCTCAACTGTGCTGAAACTTAACTACGAACGAAAAAGAATTGAGCTAGATCTGGAAGTAGAATTAAGCTAGAACTGAAGGCAAATTGAAACAAAACTCAACTAGATCTGTACTAGAATTTAACAAAAACTGAACTAGAATTGAAAACTGAACAATTACTGATTTGATATTAAACTAGGACTAAAACGGAATTAGAAATGAACTAGAAAGGCATTTGAATGAAGCAAGAACTAAAGTAGAATTGAATGTAAATGGAATCAGAATTAGAACTAAACTAAAACTAGATTTAAACTAGAACTTAAATATGACTGAAATCAAATTAATGTAAAAGTGAAATCTTGCGAAAAAATATGCTTTAGAATGATCATATAAAGAATTTAGAATTCAAACGTTTTTCTCATAGATAACTTTAAAAAAATAAAAATTTCTAAAAATGAATATTGTTCCCAGCTAACTTTTAAAAGGATGATGTGAGTAACGTATTAAATTTATGTATCTTGTTAGGAAAATGTTCTAAAATTTTATTGAAGCATTTTTTTTATTTTATTTAATCTTTATTAAATATTTCTATTTTGTTTAATAAGAATTAAAAATTACATTTAGATTTTTTTGTATTACATACATTATTTTTTTTTTACTTTATTTTAATGTAATAATTGCTTTGTATAATGTAAAAGGTAAAATGTGTATATAAGAATAAGATAAAATTTTTTTTACTAATATTTACTATTTTAAAGAAATTCATAGTTTTTTCTTTTATTCATACATTTATAAAAATTTATATAAATTTAGATATATGTATACTAACAGTACAATAAAAAAATAACTCTTAAAAATTAAAAAAAAAAATATTACAAAACCATTTACTTACAAAATGTTTAATATATTTTTACAACATTTTTCTTAATAAAAAATTGTTTTACAACAAAATGTAAATAGAAATCAATGCAAAAATTTTAGGTTTAAGTAAAAGAAAAATATATAGTTTTTTTTTTATAAAAAGAAAAAAAAATAAGCAGGAAATTATTCTATAAAAAGGAAATAATATCGCCATAAACACCTGCAACGAATTTATGCTTCATCTTCATCTGTTGTTCCAGCAGTTGAAGTTGATGTTTTAGTTTCTGCTGTTGATCTGTTTGATTTTCTTTCTGTTTTTATTTCCAATTTTACTTCTGTTTTCAAATCCTTTTCATCTTCCAATTTACGTTTCTTTTTAGCTATAGTTGGTTCCTTTTTGGTAAAGAATGTAAAGGGTGATTTACCCGCTTTACGTTGAGCTGCAGCAGCTTTTAATTTGGCATTGTATTGTTTTTCAACTTCTTTAACATCTTGTGGTTGTATAGTCCATTCTTGGTTATGTTCATTGGGCGTTTTGGTAGGATCTTCTAAAGGGTCATAGGGTGGTATTTCCAGACCCAAACGTTTACATACTTTTACAAGTATATCATCGACATAGGTATTGATAACTAAATCGGCCTTTTTATCCTAGAAAAGGAGTGTTATTTTTTTTAAGAAACAATATAAATATTTTATTAGACTTACATGTTTTGTAGGTTGTAAGTTACAAATAACTAATTTACCTCCATGCTTTTTATTTTTCATAGGTAAATTACCACTTGGAATGATTTGTAATGTAGTGCCCAAAGTTATATTCAAATCGGCCAAACTATAATTTAAAATGTTTAAATATATTTGTAATAAATTAATTTTGTGTTCGGCTCTGATTTAATACTATTTCTATTTATATCTGGTTCAGTTTTAGTTTAATTGAAGTTCAGTTCTAGTTTAGTTCTAGTTTAGTTCTATTTCAGTTTGAGTTCAGCGTTAATAAATTTTGGTAAATTATTGTCAGGGTCGGTACAATATTAAACAGGTCATTTGCCATCCCTCCCTGATAACATTAGACTCTACCTTATATTTTATCTTTATTTACTTATGTACAGTCTCGTGTTATTCTCTATATTATTAAACACACATCTACATAAATATTTTATTTACTTTTTCCAATCAAGACATTTGATCAAAGTTCAATAGGTTATCATTTAAGATAGCTTATATACTTGCGGCAGCTATACTTACGTGGAATGCATTAATGCCAAATCTAAATCACGTTCGGGTAAATCATGTTCCCAATCCAAAACATTATCCAATAACATGCCACCACGGCACTCACGACGACATGGACCACCACACAATTTTTGCCCCACCGTTTCTGCAGCAGAAATTCGTACAAATTGTCTGCGACATTTATTGCACTGTTCTATAAACATATTGCCATGCAATTCCGATAAACAACGTCTAGGTAAACCTGACTTCAAATGCAAACCGTCGATATTCTGTGAAATTATGTATTGGACATAACCTTTGGCTACGAGACAACGCAAAGCCATGTGGGTAAGGGTAGGTAAAGCATCATTAAATGATATGTTTAAATTCGGTTTTTCGCCTTTCTCCTCCAAAGTCCAGACACCTTTGGGACCTCTATATATTAAACAAAAATGTACACAATACAAAAATGAAATTTTATTTTTGTGCCTTAAACAAACCTAAAATCTGGTATGCCTGCTGTAGTACTAATGCCAGCACCTGTATGCACAACAACATGTTTGGATGATTGCAAGAATTCTACCAATTTATTGACTTTTTCATCAACTTCCGCTTCCGTATCAAATTTTTCCGCAATACCCAAAACTCCTTTATTTTCGTAGGGCGATAAACCATCCGCATAATTACAACTCATTTTTTATAGTTTTCTATTATTTACTTCGTTATTTTTCCTTTTTTATTTTTGGTTTTGTTTTGATTTTAATAAAAAATTGTTTTAGGAGGCAAAATTTTCACCAAACTTTTCCCATTAGATGATAATAGACAAAAAAGTATAAAATAATACAAAAAAAGAGCTTTGATTAAAAATGTAATTGTTTTTCGGTATCACAACGAAATTGAAAAATATAGAGTGCCAAAGGAAATAGAGTTACACGAAGAAACAAACAATAACAAAACAAGGAAAAATGCAACAAAACACAGTTGCCTATAAAAAGTGCTAAGGCAACAAAAAATTTACACAGCAACACTTAAATAAAAGATAAATAAAAACATAATAATAAAAGACTTAAAACAATAAAGGAAAATCATAACATAAACAAAACACAAAATCAGCTGATTGAGTAAATAAAAATAAAAACCAAAACAGCTGTGAAGGTAAAGATTAATAAAGATAGACAAGAAAAAAGTCTAAATAGAAATAGAGCTGCCAGAATGTTTTCTGTAAAATAAAACTGTATGATAATTTCAGGGATTTTTATGTAAAATTTTTTGAAAGAACGTGTAAATCGTCAATTTTCATATAGTTTTAAAGAAGATTTAAAATCTCCAAGCGTATACCAAACGGTTGTTAAGGTAAAAATCATTTTTGTCCATAATTTTAGGAAAATCTCATTACAAAACCTTTGTAAATCTACTTTAAGGATAATTTTCGTGTTTTGTATTTGGCTCAGTAGGAGTTACCTTTGTTATAAATTTCATTTAATTAATAACAATGTTCATAAAGCACCAGTAGACATTATTTAGAGTAT
>JACGTJ010002926.1:12327-22431 GCA_014858695.1 Chrysomya rufifacies | reverse complement strand
TCTATTTCAGTTCTAGTTCAGTACTAGTTCAGTTCCAATTCAGTTTTAGGTTATTTTTAATTTAGTTCTAGATCTCTTATTGTTCAGTTCTATATCAGTTTTAATTCAGTTTTTTGGTTAGTTCAGTTCTAGTTTAGTTCCTCCTATTGTACTAGTTAGGTAATACTTCAATTCTAGTTTAAAGACTTTATGAACAGTTCTAATAAAAGTTAAAATCTGAGACCAAATGTATCTTTAGTTGTCTAACTATATATAAAAATTGTATTTATCAAACATATAAAATCACGCTTTAATGTCACCAAGGCATAGATCATAGATCACTATGAAGATCTATAGAGTTTATTAATAGTCTCAACGCTATTCTAGTCTTTTATTTTAGAATAATTAAATAAATTTTAAACTCTGTAATTTACGTATGAAAACATGTTGAAAATAATTTTTCTTTCCCAGCAAAATTCAATATTTCAACTTGTTATTGTTCTCATTTTAATTAAACAGTTGAAATATTAATAACCCACCATCATTATTAGATTAAAAGATTACAATATTAAATATTGTTAAAATAAATATGAAAAAAATAAATTCACAAAACAAAAAACCCAACCAACCAATGAATAACCACAAATAGTACACTTTAAGTAATAATTTGAGGTTAAAAAAAAAAACTTGAAAATTGTTTACAAAAAATATAACATTTAAAAATGAGTTTACCGACTCACTATACCTTTATTAATAAAAATAATTATAAAAAACAAAAATTATAATTCTCATATAAAATTACAAATATTCACACCTTTTGCCAAAGTCAAAGAATAAGAAAAGCCATAATAACAATGACTGCAGTAAGCAGTTAACAAAATTAGCTGACTAACTGACAGTCAGACAGTCACAGACAAACTAAATGCATATTAGTTAATAAGTTTGTGGAAAATTGCGTGCCGTTGCACTTGAATAATATTAATTATATAGTAGAAGCGGGAGGGAGATTTATTTCTTTAATTTCTCAGCAATTTTATTAAAAACATAAAGAAAAACAAGAACTTTTATTTTGAGTTTATAACATAACAAAAAAAGTAAGAACTCTATATTCGTCTATGCCGAATCATATATACCCTTCACTTAAGTTGGCGCTATTCCATTCCCCGTTCCAGATGGTCGTATCGGGTAAAATGTTGAACCGAAAAATCCTCCAAAAATCAATAAAAATTTCAGTGAAACATTGAAGTCTCGATCTTTTATAACGGCTTCACAAAACCAAAACAAAGAATTATGGTAATATGGTGTGTTTGTTTGTGTGGTTTTTATTAGCAAAACAAAAACAACGATTATGAATAAAATTTAATCGTTTTTAGTCAATAACTCGTCTATTTATTAACCGATTTGAAAAATTCAAAAAATCAAAATTATAAAAAAATATACTATCGATTTATGGAGGGTCCAAGACGATATTATATATAAAAATATATGAAATATTCAAAAATTTAAAAAAATAACGGTTATTTGAAGATATCTCCGCCATTTATAAATGGATTCGGCGGAATTTAAATAGCAAATTTCTCGAGACTCTAAGGAATGATAAGATGTACATATTGTATAGCTTTATAGTCGGGGGCCTTTACAAACGACATACCAACGGGCGGACATGCATATTTAAACTGTTTTTGAACTCACGATTCAGAATATATATATTCTTTATGGGGTTTCAGATAAAAAATGTAGAAATTACAAACGGCATGACAAACTTATATAAACCTTTTCACTATAAGTGAAGGGTATTAAAAAAAATTAGTCAGTTTTAATTTCTTTGTTATCTTTTAAGTTGAAATATGAAAAATGTCTTTTTACTTACGTTTAATTGAAAAGAAATCTTGTTTTCTGACTTTAAGTTAGTGAAATGTATAAACATTTTAGCTACAACTCTTTTATTTTTATATTTCATGTATATTTATGCTATTTTTTGTTTATAGCTGTTTTTTATTATAAATAAATTTGTGTTTTTTGTGAAGCAATTAAAAAAAACAGCAGAATGTTTTAAGAAAAAAAAATACTGAAATTATTTCAAATTTAAAGATTTGTTTACTTTGAAAATAACACACTTTTTGTTAAGCATTTATATAAAATTTATTTTAAAGACTATTTTGTTTGTTTATTTATTGGTTAGGGGAAAAAATATTATCGAAATTTATGTTTGAAATGAAATTAACACTTAATAAGACTTAATTATGGACCATAATGCAGTTCAAAACATAGGGAACTTAATCTTGTTCTTTGGATTTAGAAATAAAGCAAAACACGCAGAAATATATATTAACCGATATTATTGGTAAATAAATTTGAAATATTATTAAAAACGTTTTTTCAATTTATGAAACAAGTAACTTTATGAATTGTCTGGGCTGAGAGATGATGCAACCTTACACGGTGGTTTCATTTTATTTAACAAGTCCGTTGTGAATTTGCTCAAATAATGTTGTTTCAAAAAACACCTTCAAACCCAAAGACAATATATCATCTGTTAGTTCGCATTTTTTTTCTAATTGGGACAACTTTGAATATCAAGACATAACAAAGGTCTTGATACTCAAAGTGGATCGCAGATTTCAAAATACAAACAGAAATTGAATTTTAAGTCACGTTTTTGATTCTGTAACTTAAAAGTTGACAGCATTAAACTTAAACAGTGATTCACTTTAGAGATCATCTCCATTTCTTAATGCAATAGATTTCAACAAACACATTATTTGTATTTTTTCGAAAATATTTTTAATTATTGTCTTTAGAATACTGGTAATTATAAGAAAAATTTCTTGTGCAATATCTATATTATACCTTTATTACATTTTATGATCTAAAGGTTCTACCAAGATCTTGGTTTACGATTTATTTTTAAGGTTACAATTGGACCATTACACATTTTATGCTTCTAGTTCATTTCTAGTTGGGAACTAGAACTAAACTAGTTGTGTTCTAGTTCAGTTCTTATTTGATTCTTGTTCAGTTATAGGTCCATTTTTGAACGGAATCAGTTAAGTTTTAATTCAATTCCCTTTTAGTTCCGATATACTTCAATTTTAGTCCTATTCTACTTAGGTTGAAGTATGTTCTAGTTCGGTTCAAGTTCTTTTCTACTTCAGTTGTAGTTCAGTTCTAGATCAGTTCACGTTGTGTTCTACTTCAATTGTAGTTCAGTTCTAGATCAGTTTTGGTTCATGCCTAGTCTGTTCTAGTTCGGTTTAAGTTCTGTTCTACTTTAGTTATAGTTCAGTTCTAGATCAGTTCACGTTGTGTTATACTTCAATTGTAGTTCAGTTCTAGATCAGTTTTGGTTCATGCAGTCTGTTCTAATTCGGTTTAAGTTCTGTTCTACTTCAGTTGTAGTTCAATTCTAGATCAGTTCACATTGCGTTCTACTTCAATTGTAGTTCAGTTCTAGATCAGTTTTGGTTAATGCCCAGTTCTATTTCAGTTTTTAGTACAATTCCTTGTTATCCACTTTGAGAATCCTTGGTCTAGTCTATAATTGGAAACCGAAGTTTTTGTTTAGAATAATCATTATAAGAAATTGTTTTTTCTCTTCACCAAGTCTATAAAAAATACGGTGAGTTTAACAAACAACAAAAAAACTTCTGCTCTAATTGTTGATAGTTTGAAGTATGTAGGTTTTTTTCTGTTTTATATCATGTAGTTTTTTTTCTAAAATTTATTTTCAGTATTTCTTTAAATGAAATAAAGATCAGGTTGCTAACAACAATAATAATGATGTTTCTTTTTTTAAAATCATCACAATAATGATTAAGTATTTAGAAAAATACGAAAAATAAAATAGCAATTACGTTTTCAGAAAAAGCTAAAGAACGAGATGTAGAAAAAAAATCTAAAAATGAAAGTTGTTAAACCGCAAAAAAATTAAAATAAAAGAAAAATTTCAAGAACTTTTAGAAAAAAAAATAATAATAAAGAATTTTAATATAAGAACATTACAAAGCTTTAAAAATACATAGTTTATAATTAATTTATATTTATATTAAAAAAAAATAATGAAAATGTTGCCTTTGACCTTTGAAACATAAATTTAATATAAACAACAAATTTCATTAAGTTATATTTTAAATATTTCTTATTTTTATTGTATTTATATAAAAAATGTTTATAAAAATTGTATAAATACATACTACATGTAGTACTTTTAAAGCAGTTTAGCAAAAACAAGTAAGAATGTTATATTCGCGACTTGGCCGAATCTTTAATACCCACCATCAATATATGTATATTAAAGTGTTGTTGCAAAAGTAAGTGAAATTTAGAAGAAAGCCCTGCTATAATAACGTTTATCCGTTGAATATTTGTACTAAAATGCTAAAAATTACAGATTTTTATGAACGTACGGAAAAGTGGGCGAAGCACGCCTTATTTTGCCAAATTTCTTCCTACTAACAAACTATACATCGAAAATTTTATCGTTTACCTCCACTCCTTTTCACATTTGTGACATATTATATTACAAAATACACCAAAATGACGGATTTGGTTGAAGGTGGGTGGGGCTCGCCCATTTTTTTCCCCAATATTCTTCTTACTATCTAATAATAAGTCTAAAATTTCATCTTTGTGCCAAATTTTGTCTTCCTAGCTCATACCGTGCTTTCAACAGACAGACAGACGAACGGACATCGCTAGATCGACTTAGAATCTTACCAGGACACAGAATTTATATACATGTTGGGGTCATGGACGAATATTTTAACATGTTACAAACGGAATGACAAACCCAATATAACCCCCCCCAACATTTTTTGATGGTGGGTATACAAAAAATATGTTATTTAAATAAATATAAACATTTTTAAATATTTCTTTTGAAATTATTTCATTTTATATTTTCTTTTTCTTTGCTGCTTTAATCATAAACATGTCCGATATCAAGTTCATTGCTTGTAATTTTTTATTCTTTTTTGCTTTTTTTCTACCTTTAATTTAATGACTTTTTGATTTAAACGATGATGTACAATGAGAACGTATAAATATGTATATGAATATTATGAACTTAATGCTTTTGGGAAATAGTATTTTATTATTCATCCATATAAGAGTTTATATTATGAAAGAGGGGTAAATATATGTTAAAGATTTGTTATTCTTTTTTTATATATATTAAAACGTAAGGTTAATCGTGTTTATTACAGGGAAATAATTTAAATTTATTTATTTAAAAGACCTTTTGTAATGTATTAAATTGAAAAATAGGGAGCTAATACATATTGATTTCTTAAAGATGATGTTGTATGTTATATAAAACTTTATAAACTTTGCTCTGCAGTTTTTTAACTCTGTCTTTGGTATAATTTTTAAGTACAGTAGTGAGGTTAGGTAGGTATAGGACACAATATAGTATAGACACTGTAGTATGGACTATAGGCCACACTATAATCTAGACTATTGACCACACTATAGTCTAAACTGCATTCTAGACTATAGGCCACACTGAACTTGAACTTGATCTAGATTATAGGCCATACTTTAGTCAAGACTATAGGCCACACTATAGTCTAGACTATAGGCCACACTATAGTCTAGACTATAGGCCACACTATAGTCTAGACTATAGGCCACACTATAGTCTAGACTATAGGCCACATTATAGTCTAGACTATAGGCCACATTATAGTCTAGACTATAGGCCACATTATAGTCTAGACTATAGGCCACACTATAGTCTAGACTATAGGCCATATTTGATTACTGAACTAGTAAAGAACTAGAATTGAACTAGAACTAAATTAGAATTGAACTAAAACTGAACTGATTTTTTTAATTATATATTTTTTTTTTCAAAAATGTGCGAAATAATAATAAAAACTAATTTTATTTTGTTTAAATTTTATTTTACTTAAGAACTTTTTGTTTATTTTTTATTTAAATAAATAATCGTTTTAACATCTAGAATCATTATAACAAAATACAATTTATATTTATTTTTTAATTATAATTATTTTTTATTTCGCTTCTTATAACTCTCAATAATTTTTAAAGTGTTCAACTCGTCATTCGCATCCCTTTGTTGCTGCATACGTTTATACCAACCTAATATAAATTAATTTTCTTAAGAATCGTTTTACGACACATATGACATGTTCTTAATGTTTCCGCACAACGTGAACATGCACCATGACCGCATAAAAATGCAACATCACGAGTTCTTTCCATGCAGATACTGCAATAATGTGATTCTTCATATTCTTGAATTTTATTCTCCAGATAACGTAATCTATCATTTGAAGGCGTATTTGTAATAAGGCGTCCACAAGAATCAATTCTACGTTCAATTTGAGCTCCACAACGTAGACATTTTTTCATGCGTTTCCCGCAGTCTTCGCATGATATTTGATGATGACATGGTTCAAATTTAATGAGTTCCAAAGTTTCATTGCAAACAACACATTCATGTGGTGTGGTGGGTAGCAAAAGAACGGGTTCTGCTGTGATTTTAGCCGTTGCTCCGGTGCCAGCTGCTTCGTTATTATTGTTATTGGTTTTGGTATTTATTGTTGTTGC
Source organism: Chrysomya rufifacies (assembly GCA_014858695.1). Classification (NCBI taxonomy): domain Eukaryota; kingdom Metazoa; phylum Arthropoda; class Insecta; order Diptera; family Calliphoridae; genus Chrysomya; species Chrysomya rufifacies. The sequence continues at coordinate 15,879 of JACGTJ010002926.1, read as the reverse complement.
ATTAGTGTTATTCAAAGATGTTGGTGGTTGTGGTGGTGTTGTTGTTGTTGGTGGTGGTGGTGGTGGTTCGGTACGATTATGATTTTTAGAACTGCCGGGGTTTTCTTGTCTATTATCTGGTGTTAAAGTATTCAAACCTATAGCTCCTTCTGTTTCAGAATGCGAGTCATTACCGCCCAAATTTAATTGTTGTATATTTTGTATAATACGTTCAGTGTTAGAGGCCAAAGAGTTTGCAGCAGCAGCTTCTATATTTGAGGCAGCTGCAGCACTTGTGGAAGCAGCTGCTTCATCTCCATGTTGTTGGTTGTCCAATATTAGTTTCCTTAGATTATCATCTGTTATCCATTCGAATATATTTACACCTTTATTATTATTTTCTATGCGACAACCTAAACGCGATAAATAACAAAGTATTGTTATCATAAGACGATCTTCTTGGATATGGGATAAACTTTCATATAGGGCAAATATATCGGGACAATCCTCCGCTGTGGGTTCGAAAGCCTGCAAAAGATTGGCCTTTTTAATAACGCATAAATGCATTGCATTATCGCCATCTTCATCTCGTGCCGAAATATCGCAGCCCAATTTCACTAATTTCTCTATGGCTGCTGAGTGTCCCTGGGAAACCGCTAAGAGAAAAGGAGTTTGTCGTCTATTATTGCGTATATCTATTTCAGCTTGACCATCTTTTATAAGAGCTTCAACTACTGGAGCATGACCATTTAAGGCGGCCAAATGCAAAGCAGCAAAGCCATCATCTTTTTTCACATTAACCAATTGCCGCGCCAATTGCAATATACGTTTGGCAGCTACTACATTACCTTTAAGGGCTGCATGATGCAAAACATTAAAGCCTCTGTTGTTTTTGACGGTAAAATCTAAATTAGGAGCATTGCACAAAAGTTCCACAACCTCCGAGTTCTCTTTACCTATGGCATCATGTAAAGCAGTGTCACCATAAGAATCTTGTATATTAACATCTGCTCCAAAGTTTAAAAGTTCCCTTACACAGTGAGGTGTTTTTTTGTGGGCACAAATGTGCAAAGCGGAACAATGACTGGAGTTAAGGAAGTTTATATTCGCATTATTTTGTAACAAAATGCGCATGGTATCAGGCTGATTACCGAAGGCAGCATAATGCAAAGCAGAGTCACCCTCCTTATCGACTACATTAACATTGGCCCCCTTACTAATCAGCAACTTAACAATATCCACAAAACCCTGATGAGCGGCTACTTGTATACAAGCTTTACCGCCACTCATAACATTTACCTGTTCTGGATGGGCATCTAAATATTGTTTAACAAATTCTATATGACCCTGAGCCGATTCTCGTACTAATTTATCGGCCATTGAAGTGCCAGAAAGACCAGAAAGTAAAGGTGTCATAACATGATCTGTACGTCGATGACTTAAATCCATCATACTATTAGAGCGTTCTGCTGCCGTGGCTAAAGGTGAGCGTTCCAATTTGACACATTTGGGATTGAGAGTCCATTCAAAACCATCGTCCAATTGTTCTATACGCAAATCGCCATCCGAATAAACCTTAGTTACTTTACACAACTTTCCCAAAGCGTAACGCATTAATTCTATCCATTCACCATGACCTTTTTGTAATTGTTGAACCTTGGCGGCATCATTTATTATTGTTACCAAATCGCCTACCCTAAAGGATACCACCTTAACCAGGGCGGCTGGATGAAAAGTCCATCTATTGGGACAATTTTCATATTGCACTCGTATATCGCCCTTTTCAGTGATTCGATGTACAGTGCCCAATTTACCTAAATGTGCTACCATGCGAGGATTCCAGCCACCGTGTCCCTGTTGTAATTTAATAAGTGCATCTACATCTAAACATACTTTAACACGATCTCCCACAGAAAACATGGGTGGCTTTAAAGTGGTAGGTACTATAGGTTGTTGTTCTTCCAACTGACCCAAAACGGGCATGTGATCTTTATAATAACCGCCGCCAATTGTTGCTAAAACGCATTTTAAATCAACATTACCCTTATGACCCACTCTATAGACATTTGTAGTGCCTGCCGTCCAAGAAACATTAGCCACACTACGACAAGATTCATTATCCCAGCCACGTATGTCCAAAACTCTACCAGTCTTACCAGCACCACCATCTTGTTGATGCCATTCCCAATCAGGACCACGCACAACTTTTGCTCCCACAAATATTCCTCTCATATATAAACGTTTAACACCTTTGCGTGGCGGTACTCGCACGCCTACCGAAGTTGGTGTGGTGTAACGTATAAAAGGATGTTCTTTATCGTGTTTATCATCTCCATAACAATACGAACACAAATGATAATTAGAGCATTGGGCACATTTGAATACTATACCAGCTATTCCACCTTTCGAACAGCCATCACAAACCACATTCGAATGTCGTACTCCCACCTGGGCATTATCTACTATTATTAGATCATATTGATTTTGATAGCCCACACGATAATTGCTACGATGTCCTGTATCCCAATTGACAACGACAGTATTTTTAGGGGAATGTGCTGAACCGGAACGTCCTATTTCACATACGGTACCCACATGACCTTCACCACCATCTTGATTTTGCCATATCCAATTGGGTCCACGTACAACTCTGATGCCGGGTGGAATTGATGCACCACGCATTTCCTTTTAGGAATAAAAATATGTTAAAAAAGTATACATTACTTAAGTTATAATTACAAGGGTATACTTAGAATTTATGAAGTAGTAGTAATAGTAGAAAATTTTTGTGAAATAAAATTTTTAAAATATTTCTTTTTTTTCTCTCGTTTTTAAAATAAGTATTTACACACACGACATTTAAAACACACATTAAGAGGAAATAATATTGTAGCTAAAAAATTAAGATTCATATTTTCATATTTTATAGCTAACAATAAAAAATCATATAATTTTCTATTTAAATTAAATTTTGCAAATATACAAGATCGTGAACGATTATTAAAAAAATTTAAAGATTTATAAATTATTTTAAATTTTTTTCAACAAAACTTCAAGAACAACAAATAATTGGTACCGTAGGTCATTTGGTCTCTTCTATTTCTAAATCATTTTATAAAAATTTATATTTTAACATTAAAATTTATTTACAAAATAAACATTTGAAAGTTTAACATCACTGCATACAGTCAAATATCTAATAAAATTTGAGATAATTTAAATTCTTCTTTTATATCTAAACAGTAGGAAATTTGTATTCCATTTCCTCATTTTTTTTTAGAAAATTTACGACTTAATAAAAAAAGTCCGATTTGTTACTATTGGAACAATTCACCTAGATTTATTCAAAAACTTTCAAATCTTTATTTTAAAAGTTAAAGTGATAATTTGAAACAAATCATGTTTAGAATATAAAAAAATTACAAAGCTTAAACATGATCTGAAGCTGAAATAAGAATGATCTAGGTCTGACGTAGAACTGAATTATAATTAAACTAAAATTGGTCCAGAATTGAACTAGAATTGGAATTGAACAGACCTGGAACTGAATTAGAACTGAACTAGAACAAAATT
>JACGTJ010002922.1:11026-22412 GCA_014858695.1 Chrysomya rufifacies | reverse complement strand
AATAATAATAATAAATTTTAAAAATAAATAAAAAAATAATAAAACATACATTGTAATAATGTAAAAAAAAAATATTGAAGTAAATGTTTTTTTAACGCAGTTATAAACAATAAAACCAACATTTTATAAAATTAATTGTAATATTTTTTTTTCTTTTTTTAACGGCAATTAAAGTAAAATATTTTGAAATAACAACAATAACCTTTTATATAAAGTAATTAATTAAATTTTTTTTAATATATTTAATGCCACGTTTTCAAAATCAGTCAAACTATTTAAAAATTGCTTTGAACGTGTTTACTTGAGAAGGAATTTTGTAACTGAAACTTTACACATGGTCGGCCAATAAATTAAATTCTTTTGCTTTATTCCAAATCTCTCGTTTGTGCAAAGAAAAGATTACACGGGGTTTACACGCTGCCATATTTATGTTAGCAATTGTCAAATTCTATTGCTTTCCCCGAAATCTCACGTGAGAACGTTCAAGATATCTAATACTAAATAGATGTTTAGATATAAAGAGAAGCTTTGAAATTCAATATCAGCTGTCCAAGTTTGTTTAGATTTTGATGTATTTACCTATTTCGGTATAAAAAGTGACCGAAATCAAAGAGATTTAACATTTTAATGGCAAATTCAAATCTCTTGTGTTTAGAATTAAGATGACATCTATTCCTCAATTCATTTACACGCTATCATATTTATATATCTCGTTTGAACAATCAAGATATCTTTCACTCAATAAATTTTTAAACATAAAGATAAGCTTTAAAATTGGACATCAGCTGTCAAAGTTTGTATAGATTTTGATGTATTCACCTATTTCAGTATAAAAAAAAGTGTTTCAAAATCAAAGAAATTTAACATTTTAATGGCAAATGTATAATAAAATCGAAAAATTAGTAAATTTATATAGAATATAGTAAAATTAAATCAAATTACTTGAGTGCAAGTGTTACTCCAGTTCAATTGCCTCTGCCAGCGTTATTGTTTACATTTTGTAAGCAATTATTGTTTAATGTAGACGCTGTGTTAAATTTCAATAACTGTAAAATTTCAAAAACTTTTAGCAACAGTCAGACAGACAACATATACAGGCGTAAAAAAACTGCAAATAAATTTGGAAATCGACAGTTTTATCTCCCCTTTAGGAATGAGATGCAAATATAAAATAGCAATTTAATATTATCTGTCTCGTTCTCATGGAATTCGGAGATCAATCGCAAGAGCAATGATTTGATTTGATTGGCCTGCAATGTTTTTGCAAAAGAGAATTTAATATTATATCCTGAATTTGATCGGAAAAGTTTTAAATCTCATGATTGTTTCAGTTAATTATTGGCATTAGACTGAAAAAAAGAAATCTTCAAAATTATTCAATTCAAAAACTGTAAACAATTCTATGATTATTATATAGATAATACCAATCTTAAATAGTTGCTGATTTTAATTGTGATATTCTTTCAACGGAAAAAGGATTCACACATAAAATAAAATGTTTCAAAAACTCTTTTTGTAACAGCATTACTTTAAAACTTAAGTACATAAATATATATATTTTTTCTAATTGCAACAAAATATAAGTAAAATTACTAATTTATATAACACAATATTTTCATATACAAAAAAAAAATTAAATATTTATATAAAAAAAAACAACATCAACAAAATAAAAATTTAATTTAAAAAAGATTTTTACTAATTTGTACTCAATTGAAAAAAATTTAATACTTAGTTTAGTTAAGGTAAAAATTGCAATAAAAAATATGAATTTCACTTTGTTGTTAAAAAAAAAAAAATAAAATTTAACATTGTAATAGTACCACTTGCTGTTGTTGTGATGTTGCTGAAGAAGTTGCTGTTGTTATTGCTGTATTGCCACTTGTGTCTAGAGTATCATTGAGAATCTGGGCAGGAGAAGTTTGTAATAAAATTTGTCTCATACAGTTTGGATTTTGAGACAATTGTTGTTGCTGATCTTCTTGCATATTATTTAATTGTTGTGTTGTTATAACGGTCATAGTATTGGCTAAAATGTGTTGTTGTGGTTGATGTTGCTGATGCTGTTGGTAAATATTGTTGTTGATGTTAGTTTTACAAAAATTATTTGGTGGTTTAACAATAACCGATGTTGCTACAGCACCACACAATTTATTTGTAGCTGTATTAACAACAATACCATTTGTTGTTGTATTATTAACTGCATGGCAGCTATTATTTGTATCATTAATAAAGGTATTGTTGTTGTTGTTATTATTACTGTTGCAACTTTTTATATTATTAATGTTGCTGGTGGGAATTGTGTGCAGTTGTTGTGTGGTTACTGTAGCCCTAGCATTTGTTTGTAAAAAATGTTTTGATTGTTTGCTGGACAACGTTTTTGTATTGTTGTTGCTGGCATGACGTTTTGTTGCAGTCTTTCTTGTTATGTTGTTGGCAACATTTTTGCCATTATCAACTAATGTTGCTGCAGAACGTGCGGCCAGATTATTGAAATTTAAGTTACTAAAGTTATTACCACTATTATTACAGTTAATATTATTAAATGTTGTTGTTATTGTTGCTGCTGCAGTTGCTGTTGTTGTTATTGGTGTGGCCATTGAGGATGTTGGTAACAACGTGGGCAACGTTACATTATCAGTCATTATTGTCGTACTAGTATTTGCACTTGCACTCTTTGTTGTTGTTGTTGTCGTCGTACTCGTCCCCGTCGTTGTCGCCGTCATTGTCATTTTTGTTGTTGCTGATACTGCTGCTGTCGTCATTGTCATTGTCGTCGTTGTCGCTGCTGCCACTTTCGACGATTTAGGCCTTTTTCAGTCACCAAAACGACTGCAGGCCTTTTTCCACCTGCATTGAGTGCACCACATATCGCGACGTTCCATACCATAAACTTTGCGACATTTTTTATTTTCGCCTCTTGTGCGACGATTCGGTGAGTTGGGTGTTTGTTTATTGGCATGTTGCACAGCAACATGTTGTTGATGAACATGATTACCACCTGTGGCAGTTGTAGTTGTTGTTGGCGCTGGCGCCGTTGTTGCTGACGCTGCTGCCACTGTGCTAGTATTTGTTGTATTAGGGGCAACCATTCTATGGCTGGCAGTGGCTGTTGTTGTTGGCGATTGTTGTAAACGATGATGTTGTGTTGGGTGTTGCTGTTGATGATGCGCAGAGTTGCCATCTTGATGATGATTGTTGTTGTCACCTCTTGAGTGTGTTGTATAATTTGGTGTTATGGTAACAGTGGCCAATTGTTGCAATTGCTGATGATGTTGATGTTGGTGTTGACTGTTACTGTGGTGTGTTGTTGTCACTGTAACATTTTGTTGCGACAATTGTTGTAGCACACTGTTGGCATTGCTATTATTATGATGAACAATGTTTGGGCCTGATGTAGCGTTATTATTGGGACTTATGGGTGCTGGACTACTATAGTTGTGATGCTGATGGACGTATGTTGGTGATGGATATGGCGCTGTAGATTGGGACGGACGTGGCGATGCCCGAGCATGTTTTATATATGTGGTTGTTGTCGTTGGCTGTTGTTGCTGTTGATGATGGTGGTGATTACTATGTTGATAATGACTTGTGGCTGCTGTATGATGTTGTTGATTGTTACTGTTAATATTTGAGGTGTTTGTAACGGATGTTGTAATCACTGTGGTAGCTTTGGCCGGTGGCCATGTGTAGTTATGATGGGCTAATGGCGATGTAGGTATACAGCTGGTATTATTGTTTTGCAATTGTTGCAATTGCTGGTAATTGCTGCTGCCCCCACCACCACCTACATATATTGTATGTGTTTGATGATTGTTGTTGTTGTGATGCTTATTTTTACCGTTATATTGCTGTTGCAATTGTGCCGCTGCAGCACGTCCTTGTCTAAAATTTTAAATTATAATGTTTAATAATTTACTGGAAGGAAAATAAACGAAAAAAAACTCACTTGAAGTTTCCAACTAATTGTCTTTGGTATTCGGGATCTTCATGTGGTGGACGTGCCATATCGCGATGGCTAAGTGTTGGTGGTGATGTTGGACTAGGAGTTTTGCAGTCATCGTCATCATCTTCCACTTCGGTGTAATAGAACTCCTCTTCATGGCTATCACTGTCATGACTATCACTGTCTGCGTGATTAGCTGTGCGGCTGATAATGAAATATAAAATAATAAATATCCAAATTAATTATAAAATTTTAAATTTTGATTAAGTTGCTTTTTTTTCAATAATATTAAAAATCTTTAACATAAAAATAAGAAAACATATCATGAAAAACAAAAGTTTGTTTAAAATAACATAAAAATATTTTTATTAGTAATTAAAACTAAATTTGTTTTAACTTTAATAATTTCAATAACACTTTTCAAATTATTTTTTTAAACTCACTTTTAATTTAATCGTTTTTTTTATTAATTTTTTTTAAATAAACTTAAACGAAAAACATTTTTTCCTTCTTTTTGGCTTTTTTCGATCTAACTGCCAAATAAAGGCAGCCGACAAATCTCAATTTCCATACAATTTACTTTGAGGTTGTGTCGTGCGACAGTCAGATAAAGTGTTGCCAACCTCCAAATTGTCCACGTTGCCTACCAGTAAAAGAATTTAGTACAAAATGTATTGCAACACTTTTGCACTAAAAATGTCAAAATTGTATATAAACGTTACTATATTTGTCGATGTCAAGCCGCAAAATCGAACGCCGCCAAAAGAAACGTTATTCGAGCTGCCTTCGATTTTTTTGTTCCTCTGTTTTGATAATTTGAATTTTTTCAAGTAAAAATGCGCGTTACGTTCAACGTTGGCAACGCTGATGCTATAATATCCGTTGGATGACAATTAAACTTGGCAGCACAATACTGTCAAGTTTACAACAAATAAGCTGACAGCACTTTTTTCGTGCAAAAAAAAAAAATTGTTTCGTTCGTGTTTGTGTGTTCGCTTTGCAAAATTCTGCAAATTTGTTAATAAAAATTAACTGTGCTGTTTAAACTTAGTAAATAAATTAAGAATTAATGGTGAAAGTTACGTGTAGCTAAGATATAGCAAAAAATTTAAATAATTATTAAAATCGCAATAAATATTTAACATAAAAAACGTGTTTTGTCATTTTGCAACAACAAAGGCAAAGAAAGAAAGCCAGCAGCAGCCACAGACAAACAACATTTCTAGCCACTAGTCAGCGAGGCAGCCAGTAGTAACACAAACACACAAAACATTTAATAATAATAAAAAGACAAAAAAAAGAAAAACTAAAGTGTTAAGCGAGCTTTCTGCATTGTCTTGGGCAACGTAGAATTATTGGAAAATAACAAAATTCTAAACTAAGAATAAAAAGAACAATCAATAAATTATTTATAATACGCTTGAGTGATGTTGAAAGTCATTAAATAAGAAAAGAGAAAGAAAGCTAAAAAACGAATATTTCCCTAAACCTAACCCCTAAAATTAGACCAGCGAACGAGTTTATAAAGCAAAAAAACAAAAAACCAATCAAACCAGCCAGTCAGCCAAACAACGATTTTTAAACAACATTGATACAAGTGTATAATTTTAAAACAAAAGGGAATTTTAAAAAGGGATTTCAAGTGATTAAAGTCAATTATTAAATATTTAAGTTAAACTACTTCTACTTAAGCAAATTTAAGTTAAATATAAATCAAAAGAAATGTCTGCTAATTCCTCGAATACTAGTATAACAAATAATGCTACCTCCCCATCTGCCGTTGCAGCTACTTGTACGTCGACATCAGCACTCACACTAAATAGTTCAACAGCAGCTGTTGTTGTGGGTAACAATATTATTGTGCCTGCCGCTACCGCTGCTGCTGCAACATCATCCCCAAACACAACAACTCTTATCGGTGCATCATCATCTGCCGCCAATAGTTCTTCGGGTCTGAGTGCCAGCGGTACTTGTTCATTTAATAGTGTTTTAATTAGTGAAATATCTGATGAAACTAAATTAGAATTTAGTCCTAAATACAAGGGCATTTCAACACTGTTGTGTAGTTATGATTCGCAAGGTGTACTTGTTAAGATTGCATTGGGTAAGTAAACATTCATACATACATATGCACATACATATATTTGAAGGTATTTTAAACAGTAATGGATAACTAAGTTATCAAACCATAATGGAAAAATATTTAATTTTCAATTTTCTTAAAAGTTATCATTATTAAATATGAAATAATTAATAATTGCGACAATTTTGCCCAACACTGTTATACACATCAACAAAGAATTAATGAATGAAAACAAACTACAAAATAACACAGTGTTGCAAAATTCAGTAGGTTTGTAAGTATTTTTGTTAGAGAGTTCACATTTAAAGGTTCACATTTTATTATTCAACAGAAATTTTAAAACACTTATTTTAATATAAAATTTTTCTTTTAGAATCATCACCCACGACCGTACTTAAAGATTATTTAATAACCTCCGATACAGATGCCGCTCAACTTGGACGTCAAACTTTTGCCATATCATTTGGTAATGATAACTTTTTGTTAAGATTTCCCTCTGAACAAGGTAAGATTTCCCTTTAAAAGCTAAATACGAAATGTGTAAAAAGTCTTATTTATTTTAAAAATACAATATTTAATTTATATTTTACAGAACAACAAAGATTTCGTAAGTTAATCGATCATGTTAAACGTCTGCGACCCAAATCAGTATTTTCACAAAGAACTGAAGAATCTTCAGCTTCACAATATTTCCAATTTTATGGCTATTTATCGCAACAACAGAACATGATGCAGGATTATGTACGAACCAGCACTTATCAAAGAGCTATTTTGGGAAATTCTATAGATTTTCATGTAAGTTTATCTTTTTTTGTTGTAAATTTAAAAAAGAGAACTAAAATATTAATAACTTATTTCAATCTGTACAATTTCCATAGAACAAAATCGTTTTGGATGTAGGTGCCGGTTCTGGTATACTCTCATTTTTTGCCGTACAAGCTGGGGCAGCTAAAGTTTATGCTATTGAAGCTTCAAATATGGCACAATATGCTCAACAATTGGTAGAATCTAATCATGTACAAGATAAAATCTTTGTTATGCCTGGCAAAATAGAAGAAATCGATTTGCCCGAACATGTAGATGTCATAATATCCGAGCCCATGGGTTATATGTTGTACAACGAACGTATGTTAGAAACGTATTTGCATGCACGTAAATGGCTTAAGCCAAATGGTAAAATGTTTCCCACACATGGTGATTTACATGTGGCACCATTTTCGGATGAAGCTCTCTATTCGGAACAATACAATAAGGCTAATTTTTGGTATCAATCGGCATTTCATGGTGTTGATTTAACTACTTTACATAAAGAGGGTATGAAAGAGTATTTCCGCCAACCTATAGTGGATACATTTGATATACGCATTTGTATGGCTAAGTCGGTAAGACATGTATGCGATTTCTTGCGGGATAATGAAAATGATTTGCATAATATTGGTAAGTTTGTAAAAGAATTGTTTGATTAGAAACAAGAAGAAATAATTTTTGTTTAATTTTTTTTTATAGATATTCCTTTGGAATTTCAAATTTTACAAACCGGCATATGCCATGGTTTAGCGTTTTGGTTTGATGTGGAATTTTGTGGTTCCATACAACATGTTTGGCTGTCCACTTCTCCTACAGCACCTTTAACGCATTGGTATCAAGTACGCTGTTTGTTACCCATGCCGATTTTTATTAAACAGGGACAAACTTTGACTGGACGTGTATTATTAGAAGCTAATAGACGTCAATCTTATGATGTTACCATAGATCTACATATAGAAGGCACTTTAATTTCCTCTAGTAATACCTTAGATTTGAAAAATCCCTATTTCCGTTATACTGGTGCACCCGTACAAGCACCACCCGGTACTTGTACACAAAGCCCCTCCGAACAATATTGGTCTCAATTAGACACCCAAGGCCAGCGTACAAGTGAGCATAGTTTTAATTTTAATAAATAGTTTATTATTATTATTTCTAAATTTCTTAAACTCATTAAGAGCTTTTGAAAATGTAGAACAATTATTTTTATTATTTCGTTTTTATTTACATTTTCTTTATGTATTTTTTAGCTGGTAATATGGTTAATGGCATGGCTGTTAATGGCCTGACTGATGTTACTATGGATATTACACATACGCTTATGCATCCTCAATCGTAAATTATAAATTATCTAGAAATTTAAATATATACACCACAAATGAAAACTCCTACCCAGTTCCCTATTATTTGTCCCCCTGGCCTCCATAAGAGTACGCATTTTTATCAACACAACAATAAAAGAAACAAAAAAACAATGAAAAACCACCTTTTTTATATAGAGTTAGAGATTATAATGTCTTGTTTAAAATGTTTTGCTTCCTTTCTATTCTATACTGTCTTATTTTCTTTTAACTTTTCCTTTTTTATTATTTTATTAAGTTTTAAGTGTAAACATTCATATAAATTTTTATTATTTTACAAACAAACAACACGAGAAAACAAAAACTATATTTTTATACATATTTTTTTATATAGAATTCTTATATTTAGAAAATTAAATTAATTTCATTATCCTTTACGAAAAAAAAATCTTCCTTAATTTTACAGAATTTAGTTTTAGTTTAATTTAAATGATAAAGAAAAAAAAAAAACGAAAATATTTGCTTAAGTTGATTTATTTAATTTAATATTTAATGTTTGTCATTTTTTTCTATGGAAATTTTGTTAAAAACTACACTTACATACACACTTTTGTAGTCTTTGATTTATTTATTATGTTGTCATTTATTTAAAGTCTGGTTTGAAACATTTTTTTTTTCACATTTGTTCTTTTTGTTATTATTTATATTTTTTTTATAATTTAAAGAACAACTTAAAGAAAATCGATTATTATTATTATTTTTTTTCAACAAAAATAAATTTTAAAAATTTCATAAAATCTAAAACGTTTACATTATTTTTATTAATTAGTTTTGGAAAATCATCAAAGTAAAGTGTTAGATTTTGATTAACGTTTAGAATTTTTTTTTTTTAAAAAATTTACGTTTTAATAAAATTTTATATATATTTTGTAAGAAATATTGTTAATTTAACAACAAATTGTCAATTTTTAAGTCTTATTTTTATAGATTTTTGATTCCTTAGTTTCCTAACCGATCTTAAACAATTGTCATTACTGTTTTTAAAGTTTTCAAAATATTCAAATAAATCAAAATGTTTGCAAAATATTACAAGAAAATAACAATTTATAGTTGATGTTTGTATTGAAATTAAATATATATTAAATATGCACTTATGTTACCCTCAGAGGTTATAGTTTTATATGACAAAGTGTAGCATTAAGGCAAATTCATATTGTATTAAAAAAATTTCATAATTTTCTCAACAAATTTTAAGTATATAAATGAAATTTTTGAAATTTTGAAAATTTCTGGGTAAAAATGTTTTGTGTTTTCAAACAATTATATGAAATATTTCAATTTTATTTCATTTAAAGAAAATGTTGGGTTAAATCCGAAAAGAATGAGATTATATTAAATCTCAGAAATAAACTTTAGCAAATATTTTATTCAACTTATATTCATATTTGATGTATATTAGTTGCAAAATACGCAAACACTATTTAAGGAACTAAAAGGTTTTGATCTTTGTTATTGCAAAACTTTTGTTAGACAAAATAACATTAAACCAATTATTAATTGAACTGTTAAACAGTTATTCCCGAATATAGAACATCCTCCAATATTTTGTAATAAAAAGAGGATTTTCTCCTTTATTATCAAATATTTGACATGCCGCCCAGGAAACTTTCAGATTTAGACTTACTACGACTTCTGTTGAAGTTATCGCTATGCGAAATGTTGAAAACATTATATGTGTATCACTCTGAGGTGGTTCTTTCGGTGTTAAGGCAAGTTTAGTTGATCTTAAGAACACTTCTTTAAGAGAGATACTGAACACTTCTTTAAGAGAAATATAACGGAAATTGATTGCTTAGTTATGAACTGAGAATGATTGTGCCAGTATGCAGGCTTAAAACATGGGGATCATTTTCAGGACCCTAGTAAGCCGGAAGTTAAATCCTAGCCCGTTTTAAATGACTAACTAAATAAGATGTGAAATGTGAACGTATCTTTAGAAGTTAAATTGAAATTTAGTATTTTACTAAAATGTGAGGTTAAATTCGTTAAACTTAACCTTATTTAGTAAGCGATTGGCGAACTTCTTTTTTAATTTATTTAAAACCTGTTTCATTTATTCTTTTACTATGATTTTAAACACATATTTATATATATTTTTTTAAAAAGCTTTTTCATTCAAAGTTATATTTAATATTCAAAGTATTTTCAATTTATTTGTAACAAAAGAAAATAAAAAAAAAAATCAGGCAATCTAATATAATACTCGTATTAACATTTAGATATTTATTATAGAATATATAACTATTTTTGTAGTGTTAAAATTATATACCAATAATAATATTAGATATGTTCTTTTGCCAGTCAAGTTTACAGGCTTGTAGACAGAATATAACAAGTTAGAAATTATTATTCTATGATTTAATAATTTCTACTCGAAAAATTAAAAAAAAAAANNAAAAAAAAAAAAAAAAAAAAAAAATTGGAACAAACTAACTTCAATAGCCAACAAAATTTTATTTAGTAACTTAGAATAAGTAATCTCTTAAGCACTTTGAACAACATAATATCAAAAGCTTTTCTTTTGTTTAAACTTCGCAAAACTTTAGCTTTATAAATGTTAAAACAAAAGAACGAAAGAAAAAGAAAGCTAATTGAATTCTATATTAGACACAAATAGTTAGGATTTATTTATGAATTACAGTGATAAATTATATATAATTATTTAAAATTTCTTTTAATTAAAATATAAATTTATAAAACAAACAACAAACAAAACAAAACAAAAAACTTATACATTTTATTTATTAAAAAGTTTTATTTAAAGTGGAAAATCGTAATTAATTTGAAAACAATGATTTAAAACGAATATTTTAAAAATTTATAAAAAAATAAACTAAAAACACATACTCTACAGTATTTAAACAAATAAAATATTTACTAATATAAAACAACAACATAAACATATAATATTTGTAATAGATTAGTAGAGTTTTTGCTATAAATAACAAAAATTATTTAAGCAAAAAAAAAAAAAAAAAAATATTTATATATATTAAAATAAATAACTGATTAAAAAAAATACATAAACTCTATATAAAAACAATAATATGGTGTTTTAATTATTAGTTGAAGAAACAGTTTGTTTGTGTGAGGTTAAAAACGTTCGATTTTAAAAAAATAATTTAAATTACAAAACATGACAAAAGTGACCCCATTCAATTCTAATTCAGTTTAAGTTCAGTTCTAGTT
>JACGTJ010002921.1:16534-31510 GCA_014858695.1 Chrysomya rufifacies | reverse complement strand
CCAATTCTGCCCATTTTCAATATCAAACAAACCTTATAAAAATATGTTTGCCAAATTTCGTCTTCTTAGCTCATCTCGTGCGATCATTATCGTGTTTCAACAGACAGACGGACGGACTTCGCTAGAACAACTTAGAATCTTACCAGGACCCAGAATATATATATATGTACATGTTGGGGTCTTAGACGAATATTTTAACATGTTACAAACGGAATGACAAACCCAATATATAGGGGTATAAAAAACATATAATAAAATAAATGAAACGCATTTGATTTGTTAGAAAAATTATTGATAATTTTGTTTATTTCAAAATATTATTTTGTTTTGTACCAAAAATGTATGAACTTAACATTAATATAAAGAATACGAAGAATGTATTTAAATGATATTAAATAAAATGAATGATTTACAATATATAATAATTATGTATAAACACATTTATGTATAATTAAATTAAATAATGATTAGTTAAATATAAATCCAATTGAATGTTCCAAACAACAAAAAAGAAAATGTAGTTGTATTTATTATTAATGTTTATTAATGTATAAATAATAAATAATTGTATTAATAAAACTTAAGTAAACTTTGCATTTACATTATTGTTACCCATTAAATAGATATTTTATGTATTTAGATGAGTTTTTTTTTTCCATTGTGAATATTAATAAAGGATAAAAAACATAATTATATCATTTCATTTATTTACAATTTTCGAAAATAAAACAAACAAACCAAATTGAAAATAAAATAATAAAATATACGAAATGCCAATTAATTAAATAAACATTGAAAAAACAATAATAAATGGAATGATCTGGCGAAATAAAAATAATAAAAAAAATGAAAATGAAAATATATAACTGAATTCAAAATTAAAACGAAAATGTTTCTGTTAAAAAGGGAAGACTTTGAAAATAAAATAAATAATTAAATGAATTGATAATTTTCAATTAGATAAAATTTGGAAGTTTTGAGATTATATAACAATGTTAGATTTTTTGTTTTTTTTTTAATATTTCAATTATTAAACAAAATTGTATAATAGAAATAATATAGAAAACAAGACAAATATTTTTTTAGTTGCTAAAATTCAGATTTCTTTTAGATTTAATTCACAAAATTATTTTCTACAATTTAACACAGTTTGTTTCTTTCATTTGCTTCTAATTTCTTTTGATTTTAGTATCAAAAATAAAATACATTCACATTTTTTTTTGTATTGTACCATCATTATTACAATTTAACTTAATTACTAAACAAAATAATAATAATAAATTAAAGATTTTCATTTTGAAGATTTGATATTGCAATTATAAAGCAAATACAAAACATTTAATCTGTACCATCTATCTGTACTTTTATAGGCTATGATGAAATTAAGAAAATCTTTATTTGTTAGTATTAGCAGCAAAATCATAAATTCCATAAGATATCTACAAAATTTAACGATTTCTTTGGTATAGACATACAACAATATGGAACCATTCATGTATCCCTACATTTGATTTCTCATTTCATCGTTAAATCATTTTACATTAATAAAATTTATGAAATTTATGAAACTTAAAGACTTGTCCGATGTCCAA
Organism: Chrysomya rufifacies; assembly: GCA_014858695.1. Classification (NCBI taxonomy): domain Eukaryota; kingdom Metazoa; phylum Arthropoda; class Insecta; order Diptera; family Calliphoridae; genus Chrysomya; species Chrysomya rufifacies. The sequence goes on along the minus strand of JACGTJ010002921.1, from coordinate 29,918 downwards.
ATAATAGAAATTTTTGAATGACACCATAAGCTTTGTCTATGCCAAATATTAGCAAACTTGTTATATCTCAGGAAGAAGATTTGGTAGAGCAATGGAATACATTTGTTTTTTTCTTCTTGTTTTTCTATTGAATTTTTAAAAACTGATATTTATTTTGAATATGCAGGATATTTGAGAATCGTTTAATTAAATGTTGCTTGTTTTTTTTTTTTTAATTATTAAATATCAACTAAGTAACTGCTGAATGATGATTATTAATGTTATTAATGTATTTCTTTTTTTTTAATATTTTGTTTCTCCTTCATATGCATTATATAATAATTGTGTGTATCACTATAAAAATTTCTAAAAAAAAAAAGAAAAACTTACGACATAAAATCTTATTTATAAATATTATATCATTTTTAATAATGCATTAAAATTGGAGTTACAAAATTTAGAATTTTTCTTTTGTTCAGTTATTTTAGAATTATATTTTCAGTTTGTTTAATTAATTTGTTAATTTTAATATTTATAGTTTTCTTTTTCTTGTTTGTTTTGTTTTTGTATGTGTGTGTGTGTGTTTTAATGCAGCATTTAAAGTGAAAACAATACTAAAGTAGTTGTATAATTTATAATTAAATATTTGTTGTTTTATTATTTTGAACTTGTATTTTTTAACATAAAAAAGATTGTTCATAATTAAATTATTTTAACTTCATTTCATTTCGTTTAATATTAATTATGCTACTATTTATTAAATATATATTTTATTTAATTTTATACATATAATATATGTACTTTTGTTATTCATTATGTTGTTGTTTTTTTTTTTTAATTTATCATTATAATTATTATTAAATATTTCATGGTATATAAAATAAATAGTTTATATTCTTAAAATTAATGTATGTATGTGTCGTGTTATTAAGTTATAATAAAAAAAATATTAATTTACAATTAATACCTATAAATAATAATAATAATAATAATAATAGTAATTATATAAAATTTGATAATGTTAAATTTATAGTTATGTATACAAAATAATAGTATATTTTTTATGTTATAAAGTTACTAAATACAAATCATGTACATCTCTCTACATAATATTTATTTCAGTATACTGATGATTACTTGTTCATTAAGTTAAGTTAATACATGTGTAAAATTTATATAAAGATTTTAAATTATTTTTTTTATTTCAATTAGGATCTCATACGTTTAAATTCAAATATGTTACACACAATTTTCAAATAAAAACATCTCCTTTAGAAGTGTTAAATATTTTATATATAATAATTTTAATAATACAGTTAACAAAATTGTTGTAATTTATATATGGAGTATGAAGTTTACACATGTCTTTATATAAATAAAAGAAAACGCACTAAATATTATAATATAAATCAAACAAAATTTCTATACATAATTTGAACTTTTTAGCTTTTAGATTTTTTTTACATTTTATTATATTTGTTTTGTTTTTTTAGTAAAAATAAATTCTCTTGTCTGGTAACATAAATTACGTTTACTCATATTTGTTCTAATTAAATAAATGGTAAGCTTAACAAGGATCTAGTTTATATTTATTAAAAGAAAGAAAAAAAGGAAATCTAAAATGCCACGTAATTCATAATTTGGGCTGTCCTGGCAGCAATAAATTTAGTTACTTTGAATAAATATTTTTTGTTCTTTCAATGTTCGAATTGTAATAGGTTTTGTTTAGAGCCTGATTAGAGGCGAATTAGTTAATACTGTCTTCATTAGCATACAGATCTAAATGCAGAATTAATAAAATATTCTAGTGAATAGACAATGGTAATAGAATCTTTTTAACAACATTAATAAAATGAGCAAGAAACTAAAAAAAATCATGTATTTTATAAATGCATAAATTTTACCTTAGGTTTTTAGATTTTTTTTTTTTTGAAATTAAGCAAACTCTTTTGAATTTATTTAAAGTATGTAATATAAATACTTTACTGAATTGTAAACAGAAGAGAAAATATTTGAAAAATGCTATATCATAGGAAATACACTTCCATATAAAATGTCTTTTTAAGTATAGTATTAGAAAATAACTAAAAATGTCATTAACCAATGAAATTTTTAACGTGTATGTTTCGAATTTAAAAATGTTATTAAAATAACTATATCTCTTTCTAAAAATTTGATTCCTATTCAAAAAGGTGTAAAATGTTGAATTGGTGAAACAAAATTTATATAAGAAATCCTGCTTAACCATCTATTTAAGAAGTAGTAATCAATGTTACAACAGAGTCAAGATGATAAATGCTTGGTGGGGTCGATCATATCGTTTTTTTTAATTGTATATATGAATGTATTTATAATGTATTTATGATTATAATGATGATAACAATGATGATAAGTACCATGTAGAAGAAAGAAGGCGAAATTAATATATAGTACACCTAAGGGAGAATAAGCACAGCTCAATATTTATTAGCAAGCAGCAGTTCATCATAATTATATTAGCATTTATTAGCAAAACGTTCAACGGAGAGGTTGTCGCGTAAGTAAATGCTAGAAGTGGGTGTTAGCGTGGGAGCTACACTTGAAGTTGTGGAAGAGTTACTAGATGATGGCGTTGCATTTGTATGTGAATGATGATGATGATGGACCATGACAGCGGCACGCATTATATGTTGATTATTGTTGAGTTGTTGTTGCGTTGAGGGTTGTTGATAGAAAGGCAGTTGCTGTTGTCTCTGCTGTTGCTGCTGTTGTTGTGAGGATTGTAAATTATGCATAAAATATGCATTCATATTTCCATGCGGTTGAAGTTGCTGCTGTTGTTGTTGTTGCTGCTGCTGCTGATGATATGGATATGCCATTACTAATTGCATTTGCGGTAATACTTGTTGTTGTTGCATTTGTTGGTGTTGTTGTTGCTGCTGCTGCTGTTGTAAATTCATATGACCCGCAGCGCGCATCATATGTAAATAATTATCATCGCCTATCGGTGCCTGCCGACTGCCATATTTCAATTCACGTGCTATTCCCTGTTTATAATTTCGATGATCCTTATCAATTACATAAGCAACTTCACGTAATTGCATTATTGTTGCCTTAAACTTGCTATAAGCATGTGCCGATTGCTGATGTAGGGCCATAGCTGTTGCTACCAATGGATTATGTTGTTGCTGGATCTGATGAAAAGCCACTGATTGATCAAGAAATGCCTCCAGCTGTGTCATATGGGACATAATTAATGTATGTATTCGTTGTAAATCTAACGCTGGATCCAGTGCTGTTATTAAATCCATCTGAAAGTAGTCCATTGCTTCGGGAGAGACATTCTTACAACCGGGAGCATTTTCATCAGAACGATCACAACAGCTGTAAACTCCATTCACAAATGCTGACGGATGAAAATATTGTGATCGTATGGAATTAGTTAAACATATTTTGTGCAAGAGATCAATCCATTCACGTTCCTCAACGCAATTCGTTGTTTGTACAATTAGTGATCGTTCCTTTCGTACAATCTGTAAAATAAAAATATTAAATATTAATAATTGTTTGGGTTAACACCAATAATAAAATAAAAATATTATCACATTGTAAGAATGATATCTCGAAGTTTAACAAAGGAATGTTTTTAATTAATTACCATAAATACGAAGGAATGCCCGAGGTATAGGTTAAGAAGGTATATTATAGAAATTTTTAAAAATTTCATTGCACGGAGAATTAATTTATCGCAAAATTGATAACTACAACTGTTCTGTGTGTATTTTTTTACGACTCTATTTGACCTTTCTCATATTTAGCGTTACAAAAATATATATGCAAAATATTCTATTATTTTTAATCTTCTTGACCCTATCTTGAAGGAATTTATTATCTGATCCTTTTAACTTTTACTTTTTAAGAAATGTAATATGTAACTTCATAGCAATGAGGGGTATTTATTGGGATAATCTTGACGGTAGATCGTGTATATGTTTAAGGACTCCGAGTAGATATGGTTAAAAGTTATCCAAGACTAATAATTTATGTAAGTGAGTGTTTGTTTTAGATGACAAATATAAATTATATATAAATTATTCGTTCGAAATAAAGATTTAAAGTAAAATGGAACCGATTTGATTTGCTTATATTTGTATATTTAACTAAATCTGTCACATTTTCCAATTTGAATGACGCATTTTCTATAATTTCGTATGGCATATTTTGTCCAAAAATTTATATAACAGAATTTTATAAGAATGCATATGTGTTTCATATTTGATATTAAAAAAAATCTGATTTAGAATTTAAAAAAGAAAGACAAATTAATGTTTCAATATCAGCATTTTTATATGGATAATAATTTTTATCATTATCAATTTAAAACTTTAGTTTTATTTTTAAATCCAATTAAGAGTAAGAAGGCAATATGTAATAAAACATATGACCATATTGATAATAATATTTTAAATTATTTTATTTTATTTTGAATTATATTACCCAAATATTATAAAAATGCCTCATTTTTGCATATAAAAACTTATTTTTTAGTGCCTTTTTTTCATATTTTTATTGCATATTTCACATTCTATAATGCATTTTTAATACATACACTTCTCAGCCCTGGTTATTTATAACAGTACGTGCATATCAAATAAAAAAAAATCGAAAAACCGAAGGTCATTTTATGTTTTGCACTAGAAATTATGAAATAATTTTAGGTTTTTTTCTTTTTTAATTAAATATTGAAATTAAGAATAAAATAAAATAGATATGGTATGCAATTCTGTATCATGTGCATTATTAAATAATGAAGACAATGCGCATTACACATACAAACATAGCATTAAAAAAGTGAAACTGCACATAAATAAATTACCTACACAATGATGAGAATAATAGAATAGAAAAATATGTATGTAAGTAGATACCCCAGTAAACATTTTGTATCGTTTAAGAAGTTGTAGCGAGAACTTTGGGCAATCTTATAAGACGCATTCGCTGCAGTACCAAAATGCTTGTGTCAACAAAAAAGAGCAGCTTTCCAGAGAATAATACCAGAAATTCGAAATACGATATAACAGAACAAAATTTCTGAAACCACCAAATTGTACATACACACATACATACATACATACATACATATGTATATTTCTTAAAAGCATAATGGAACTTAAATCAATTGTAGTGCAGCATTATGTACAAAAAACGAAGTAGAAGATGATAGCGTGCGAATTCCAAATAATTTTTTTTATGTAAAAAAAAAACAAGTCAAGACAAAAGTATACATAATTATGGAGAGGAAAATCGTTTGACTAATATTTAGTCTGTGTAGTATTTCTTAAATATGATTTCACTTTAATTCACTAAAACAATGGTTAATTTGCATAGGCTGCATTACAGTTGACGAAGAATTGTAATATTAAAGTAAATTGCAAAAGTAACATAATTAACACAATTTCAAAACTTAAGTATTTTATTGTATGTTGTTAATTGTTTAAAATAAACATGTAAAATTATAATATTTTAAATTTAATACCACAAAAAATATAATTTATTTAAATTTTGTTATCAGATTTTTAACTTCTCCGACGCAGAAGGTCACAACTGTGAATAATGTGGTATTCAATTTAAATAATATTAAGAGTTAATAGTTAATACATTAACTTACCTTAAAACAATTTTGCATTTTAAAACTTTTTTCATTCAATTGTTCGACGCGTTCAATTTCAGCCAGCGGTATATCACAGATAGGGTGTTTGCCTTTTGATTTGGCGTAACTTAAAGATTGGGTGGTTAAACGAAAATAACGTTGCTTAAATGGACGCCGCCCAAAACGTTTGCGACACTGCGGATACTTTGTCATCATGCTATATTTATTTTCAAATTTATAATATAAGTAAATAAATTAAATTGAGGTAAATAAATTAAATATAAATACATTTTTTTATAAATTAAGGGATTTTTACAATAAGCATAATTAAATTTTTTCATTCCTTACCCATCTCTTTAAAATATTTGAGTTTTTATTTTAATGTTGATGTTATACATATTTGTATGATTGTTTTATTATGTAAAAATGTAATTTAATTAAAGCGTTTTAATTAATTTTGCATTACAGGAGGAGGGGTGATTTAGTATGGTTCACAGGTAAGTGGATGTAAGAGTAGTTTATGAGTGTTTTAAAATATGTGTGCATGAGGAGAGAGGAAACAAAAAATAGTTTTGTTAATAATAAAACTTTTCACCGAAAATACTGATGTATTGAAATATAATAATAACAAATATATGAACGGGATATATAGTAATTAAGAGGCAGAATATAAACTTACCCTTCCTTAAGTAATACTGGCTCTAAATTATTTTCTCCAACTGGAAATAAACTACTCGTTTCATGCTCTGGACTAACTTCATCTGCACATGGAGTAGAAATACTTTCTAAAAAGGTTTTCACGGCCTCGACATGCTTTTCTGTGCAGAATTTCTTATACAACTGACCGGTGTATTCTTCTTTACAGGGTTGCTGTGAAGAACGTGAACTAACCAAATTACCCAACGATTGTATCGTTTTCGAAATCAGTGTCAAAGTACGATTTGTTTGACAGTCCTAAGTGAAAAATGAATTCATTTAATTAATATGATCGCACATTTCAGTTGTATTTGTTAGAAACTTACCAATGGTTCTGTGGTTAAGTCAAATAGTTTGGGTCCCAAAATAGCAGGTGCGAAAAAGCGCAGAAATATAAAACCCGATACAACAGAGTAGCGTACTTCTCGGTTGTGGGGAAAATGCCTTCCGGCACATTCACGCAGATCGTGAAATATTTGGCACAGCACCTTGGGGCAACGCACCGCACTTTTTGTTATAGCCTCGAATACCCGCTCTACATAGTCTTGCAGATGATGTAGATTTGTGTCGACCGCTGAGCGATCTTTTACTTTGGACGGATCAATTTCACATGGTTTTTTCTCAGCGAGTATTTGCGCGAGTACAGGTCGTAACGTTTGATGTAAGTAGTGAAGACCCGACAGACGCATCGCCTCGTCCATCATTTTTGACACCAAAGTGTTGCCACGAAATATTGTTGTGGGATCGGTCAAGTTTGAGATCTCGTGATCGGCTAATGCTTTTATAATGGGTGCAATTCGACCTGTATGTGTAAAAAGACGAACCAGTGGTTGCGAAACATCTGTCTTGCATGACACCAATTCGCCCAATATAAAAACTGACGACAGAGTGATGGGGCGTTGTTCTACCGACTCCAGCAGCAGATTCATAAGATCATCGTATGTGGCAAGGGGGAATACATGGTCTGCGGTATAAAGAATCTTGAGACGTAACGAACCTATAGTACTGTCTCCACTCAGCCGCGTTCCAGGAGGTGTAGCACATGAACGCGTATTTGTATTAACAGATCGTGTCGTTGAACTCAACGACCTGGGTTGTAGATAGTACCAAGCGGACGGTTGGACACCAGACTGTTGCTGTTTATTGCGCATGGGTAATTTTACTTCACCAAGGAAAACTTTGTCTGACATACCCGGCGCATCGTGCCACAATGTCACAGTTATCTCACAGAGATCAGCACCACCCACAGGATAAATTGTATATGCTTTATTCGAATTTAATGTACCACCTCCGCTACTAGAATCGTATTGGCTGTGCGATGACTTCGCCGAAGCCGATGGTTCGGCATCGATGCAAAGGTCAAAACTCATTAGTTCATCGAATTCTGGATTTACAGTTTTCTTTCGTAACTTTGTTCGTTTAGAGATCTGACGTTTATTCGAATACAACGCTGTGCATACTACATACGGATCACAGGTTCCATTCTTCTTGGCCAAATCGGTACATTCAGGTACACGTATTGTGACACGTGAGTGTTTTCCGCTGACTGACGATAGCGATGTATTCTTCCAATTTGTTCCTTGCTCGTTAATTGGTTGTTGATTGTTACCAAATAGACCACTACTACTACTACTATTACTTCCCACACTTATGGCTCTAATACCACTCTTTTGGGCATTATTTCGTTGTATATTACTCAGTTCACTGTTTTCCTTGTAGTCGTTTTGTAATGCCTGATGCGGTACCAGCTCCTCAATCATGTCACTATTATTACGATCATAGTCACCAGGTCTCAAAAGATTTATTCGCTGTTCATGTATTTGTGATGATGACGTTTCTTCGAATTGTACTTCAATATGTGCCATACCCTGTACTTCGGAATCCGAATCGACAGGTCGGAGCGAGAACCAGTGATCCTTGTGATTGTACATGTGCAACTCTTCTCGTTTTATTGCTATCTTACCAATCGGTTTATCCTGTTTCATGTGTCTATCACGATCCCAAACATAAACGGACAGGTAACGAAATCGTCTTGGTATTTTAAATTGATATTCCTCACCAAAAAAAGGTGAAAGTGTACGTTCTATGGTGGGTGTTCGACAGATCTCTTCTTGATCCAATGCAATAGTACAATAAACATCGCGGGTACCTTGTGTGCTGCAACTTGTATTGGCCGCATTGCGACTACAAAGATTTTTTGCTTCTCCTAAAATTATAAAAAATATAAAATAAATATTTTTATATTATACTACTTTATGTATGTTGGAAAATTACATATTTATAAGGAAATCATATTTCATGTTTAATAATAATTACTTCCTACTTTAAATCGCCTTCATTCTAATTCTAAGTATGTCCTTGTAAATCTTTATAGTATTCAAATTATGTCGGATACTGGCGGTTCAATCACATAATTTTACTGAAAGGGATTCAATACAGCCATAATTATATAACGAGTATATACATACATACGTACATACATGTAAAAATATTTATTATAAAATTATGACATATATTAAAAACAAATATGGTGGCGATATAGAGTAAAAAAGTTAAAAACGTCTAATTACATTAATTTGCCTAAGTAAGTAATGATGATTTTTTAATCGACAAAAAATATAAACTGATGATATTCAATACCTTACGAGTCATACAAATTACAATGTGAAATTGTAATGTAATAAACGTATTAATTCGATTTTTAGTTTAAGAAAGCCAAAATGAAATAGAAGGGAAATAACAACGTGACTTCCTGTAAGTAATATTTTCTTGTTATAAAATTGGCAAACTAAAACTGGGTAAAAAAAATGAAAACTACAGAAAATAATAAAATTGGGGCGAGGTCATTGGAACGTTATTGAAAAAAAAAAAAAACGATTCAGCACAATACAAATAAATGAATTTTTAAATATGTGCACTGGAAAATCGAAATGTTGGTTAACAAATTTAATACAATGATTACAAATTTAATACAATAATTACATTTAAAGACAGGAAATCAGTATTAAATATCAAAATTTTGTTTATTATATGTATATTAATTGGAGACAAGGGAAATAAATAATTATTGGGAAATGTCAAAACATTCTAAATATCTTGATTGTAACTAGAAAAAGAAATTTACTTAAAATATACATTATAATTTTAAGATACCTGTATTTATATACAGATTTAGGGACCACACTGATTTCATCTCTCCTCTTAACTTTATTACCTCTTCATCTCTGACTTCTCTCATCTGTTGCATTCTTTCTTTCAATTTAAACAAAGCAAGGATCTCATACTATCGAAGTTAAAACATCCCTCCATTATCTAATCTATTATCTGATAAGTCGAAGTCTACTATAACATTTCTAGTTTTAGCGCTTAGGTTGTGATTTGATGAATTAGTAACTAATATCATTCTCTTAGATAAGCAAATTAAAGAAACGAAAATACATACATTGTACAAAATATGTCCCTACATGTAGGGACATATTTAAAACTACATTTAAACTACAGACTACATTAAATTAATATCCATCAGTTTTAAAAATGTAAATTGATATATCGATAAAAATATTGAAAAAAAAATACATATTTTTCGAAATGTTATTCAATACTTATGTATATATGTATATTTTAATTTCATTTATAAATATGAAATTATAAATAAATGTGTTTCGGTTCTTCTTCTTTTTTTACCGGAAATCGGTTTAAAAACACATACATAAATTTGCTCATGTATGCACAAGGTGCATATATTTTATCAGAACCGCAAAACCAGAGCATCAGTAAACACAGACAACAAAGTCTTCATCATCGTTGTCATCATCATCTGCATTAATATCATCACAAACACATTTTAACGGCATCAGTATCTGCCGTAAATAAAATATCAACACACTCAGAAATATTTATTTATTTTCTGTAATATTATTAGCACGTTAACAGACAGTAGGGAATACGAGTGGTTTTTGAGTTGAAAAAAAAAAAAACAGATACAGAATCAATAAACAAGTTTTCCCTTTTTTCTTTACTCGATATTCATTATTTTATTTGCACAAAATACATAAGTTGTAAGGATGGATTGATAGTTTTAAACAATGATTTTTGTAATTTTATTAATACACTTACACATGAATAGAGATAAATCAACATTTAATACTTTTTTTACATTATATTAAAAATATAACCAACAGGCAGCAATATCATTATCGTCATGTTGATTATCATTATGCCAAATGAAACATGTGTAATGTGGATACTGACTGGTTCTTTTGTTGGTTTACGAGCCACTTTTGGTAGAATCAATAACCTCTTATTCAATATTTATAATTATTTTAGGATTGATAGATAGTAAACAGATGTACATACATATGTATATCATATGTATGTTCCGTCTGGTAATTTACTTGTACAGAACAAGTGCAAAAAAAAACACGTGTTTAAAAAAGCCAAAAGATGTAAAAAAAAAAAAAAAAAAAAAAAAAAAAAACGGAAGGAAGCGGTAACATGTACTGGTAAATCTCAACATAAGAATAAAAGACAAAATGCCGCAATGTATATCATCAGTCAGGCAACGATAAACAAAAAACTGAAGAAATAAAAAAATATGCGATTAAAATTGCTTAAAAAATATTCATGTTTAATACAAGGCACAAGATAAATATATACTTCCTTTCTTATGGATAAAATTGCGAGACTTTAAAAATTGAAGATGAGATTAACAATTCCGAATATGACAACTGTTCCGGTTTCCTACTACTTGTCGTTCGTATTTGTTCTTCATGTAGAGAAAAACGTAATTATTTTCTTATTGCATTGAATTTAATTAAACTTTATGCCACAATTAACTACAAATTTGTACTTAATTAGTTACTGCAAGAAAAGGTTTTTCGGTATAGAGAAACAGACCATATTTGTATTTCCGAAAATATATAAAAATTTGTAATACAAAATTTTGAATTGTTTAGTTTTGCGTTTAAAAAAAAACTCAAAATCTTATGTCAGTAATAGTAAATTGTCGTCATTGATATACCTCGTCCAGGGACTGTTAACACAGCAATAAGTACACGTTTTTAAATGCAGGAAAACAAAAATAAAAACCTGTACAAATAGATCATTCACTTGTCTACTTTACATTTTAACATTTAAGTTTACATTACAGTTCTAAGGTTGATGGAAATTTCTATTAGGTGTAATTAGGAACAGAATCATGGTAATTTAAATTAGGTTCTTAAGAATATCCTTTCCCTAATAGCATATTTGAGTTCATTCCAAGATTTTAATACTTTTGTCAATATTTAGAACTTCCAAGCATTCGTCAAATTTTTGTCTCATTTCATTATAACTTTTAGCTAAATTCAGTTTTTTCAACGAGGAAATAAGAATATATCGTTACAAAATATTTTGACCGCCAATAACGGTAAAAGTACCCAGTACCCTGATATAATATTGGAAATTGTGAGTCAAAAAGGTGGGATATTAAATTTGATAATAAAATCAATTTTCTATTTAAAACACCAAACATAACAAGTGAATATTCTGTCTTGAATTATTTAAAATTGATTATTAAAATAGTTAAAATTGTTTATAAATAATGATCTGAATTTGGGACATATGAAACAAATCATTTCCAATAAAAAAATAGATTTATTGGTTACTGTAGAAAGAAATGTTATAAATAAGTTGGCAATAGCTCAGAACTTAATAGATAAATTATTGAAACTAAAAATCTAGTTTTTACTTTTAGAACTATCATGGGAATATGTTGCAACAATAATTTTAGGTTCACTAATATTATATAAATATGTAAAGTGTATCTTTCATTTCAGCTGTTGTATAAGTAATTTCCCTTTAAACTTTTATTATATCCGGTATTAAAAGTAAAAAGATGCATGCAAATACATATGTACATACACAATAATACCTACAGCAATAATTTACATACAAAAATAAACCCTTTCAAAAGAACAGATGTTATTATATAAACATTATTTCATGGCACATTATAAATTTGCGTTTCACAAAAAAGGTGTCTTTCAGAAAACAGAATGAGGAAAAAGAAAAAGTCTGAATCTAAAAAAAAGTAAAGAAACGCAAATCTATTGAAACATTTATATGTAAGTAAATGAATGAACAATAAACATAAAATGCATCCAACCAACAACAGAACAGCAAAGCAACTCTATCAGACATTTAGTCAACATGAATGCTCGCAATGATAAAGCAAAAAAAATATATATATAAAGTAAAAAAAAAAAGACTTTGTAGCAGTAACATTTTTAAAACAGATAGGCATAAGGACAGACGGATGGACGGACGGACGAACAGATATGCACAAATACACATACAACAAAACAAAGAACTGCAAATTTTAACCAGACAATTCGCATTTAGTCCGTCTTTCATTCATCATGACTTCTATAGGACAGCATCAGCATTCTAAGATGTGTGTGTTTTTTTTTTGGATGGACACTATTATAGATAGATGCTTGAAAGTTCTACACACTATAATACCTAAATGAGTATGTATGTTTATTATCATTTGTATGTTTATAAGTTTGTATATACAAATGAATGTAAGTACGAATATAGTCATCCGTTTTACATTCATTATTCATACATACAACGAGATATTATGCCTTTTTTGTTACAATTGTTGTTGGATGTTTGTTTTTATATAAAAATAATCTGTATTTCCGTTCTTAACAAAAGTGCTTTTTTACTTTTAATATATTTTTTAACACAAAAAAAAACTTTTTGCAAACTTAGATCAGCAAAAAATAAAGAAAACATAATTTATGATAGAATTAACTCATTTTAACCCCTTCTTGAACAATGATTTTTAAAAGTAACCATTATTGCGTTTATAAAAATAAAAATGCTATACTTATTATTATTCACGACATGTTGATTTCTTCGCAAAAAGTTCAGATAATTACAAATTAAATAGAAAAAATCTTATAACAAGTGACGTCGTTCTTTACCTATCGAAAATGTTGCTCTTATATTTTTGTGCTTTATTTTTATTTTACGAAAAGTTGAAATAGGGTTAATTTTCGAAAAAAAAAAAATAATAAAAATAAAATGAAATAA
>JACGTJ010002921.1:2051-16158 GCA_014858695.1 Chrysomya rufifacies | reverse complement strand
AAAAAGGGTATAATTTTTTTATATCTGAACCGATTTTGCTGAAATTCAATAGTTTGGTAAAGTAGTTTCGGCGTGAGCGTGTTTTAATCAGACGGACAGACAGATGGACATCGTTAAATCTTAAGACTCAGAATTCGATGTAGATCAAGAATATATATACAATGTAGGGTCTTAGATGAGTCTTTCTTGATGTTACAAACTGAATGACAGACGAACTTATCAGCACCTTTGGTGGTGGAGGGTATAATTGCTATATAAACCGAAATATCTGAAAGAATCTTATAGCCAGAATAATATAACAGAAAATCAGTGATTTTTGTTGACACAATAACAATAAAATTGAATGTTTAAAATGTTGAGGCCAGCAGCATTCATCAATTAGAATCTTAAACGCTACCTTAAACTCATAGAATAACATCAGAATGAAATGAATGTAAGGTTAATTTCCAATTACAAATATATTCAAAAATAGTGACAATCACTAGTAGATTTATAATATTTTTTACACTTATGTAAAGGAATTTTATGTATTGATGATTTTTTTTTTTTTTTAACAAAAAAGGAGCTTTCAACAATTTTAGCATTTTTAAACTTTTACAAGTCAGTAATATCTGTATAAAGATTTCAATTATATTTAAGGTAAAAATAAATTTATATAAATATTTAGTTGTTCAAAAATAAAATCGCAAGTGTCATCAAAATTTTTTTTAACACAAAGTTGTAAATGTTCAAGTATTATCGTATTTGGTATATTTAGTTATAGTGAAAATTTAATTGTATTTTTTTTATTACACAAATTGCCTTATCTGTCATTTGACCCTAATTATAGAGCGTACAAATTAATTTCTCAAGAACACACTAAATATGTATGTACTTTAATAATTACATATGTGAGTATGTATGTATTTTTGAATATAACTACAAATGTATACATTAATAAATGTAAGTATTCAAGATTCAGACCACCATATAAGTCATGATCGTCAGGGTCAAAAATTAAAAAAAAAATTAAAAAAAAAAAATACAAACATTTTGTATACGTATAGACATAGATATACAATCTGTATATACATACAAACGTATACAAATAATAGTATTCTATAAAATTATTATTAAATTAAACAAAATGTGATTTTCTTTCCGTATTTTAGATAAATTTAAAAAATTTCAAATATTGAAAAATGAAATGAAAATTTAAATCCCACTATTCAATACTCAAGTTCACATATTTATTATATGTAGATAATTAATTTAAAACTGCCCTCGTATTATCAATGGGTTTATATAGAATATAAAAATATAAGCAGAAAATGTTTATAATTTTTTCTTTTTCTTTAGATATTTTAAAAATGCCGCATTAAACTATAACACAAGTGGCAATATGTCGTTACAATAGAATACACACACATACATAAGTACATGTATGTATATATAATAAAACTTCTAATAGTTGTTGCAATACTGGCTTCTAATTAATTGCCTTTTTAAGAGATATTAATTATTGCAACAGCTAGTTGTTGTTATTGTATATTTGTTTTCGTCAACATTGGTTGTCATTCTAAATTGTTATTCTCATTCTAAAGTTTATATCATTTTCTTCATTTCGATTTTAAAGAATTAATTTAGTCTTTTTCAATTTTCTTTATTATAAATGTTAGTTACAATTTTATAGTTACAGTCTATTTCTAATTGTTTTCAAAGAAAATATATTTCTGCTAGCAAAAAAAGTAAAATGTAGATAGAATAAATCGTAAAAACTTATTTAAATACTCTATATATATTGTTTTATTCTAAGAAAATTGTTCTTGAAAAATTGCAAGCTTGTTTTTTTTTTTTCTTCGCAATATTTAATTCATTTGAGAGAGACAATCTGGGAGCCCATGATTTCAATGGATAATTTTTTACTTACTTAATAGGCGGATTTCTTAAAATTTATTAAGATCAGTATTAAAACAAGACACAATAAAATCTTGAAATTAGATAACATTTGCGTTATCATTATGAGATCGAAGCAAAAAATTCAGTTATGAAGTCAGAAAATATCAACAAAATATCACGACATCATATTTGCGTAACAGGTCTTTATAGAAATTATAACATTAAAGTTGACAAAAAGACGAGATCAATTGACATTTTGCTTAAATTCATGATGATAGTCGATCAGGTTTTACATGGAAACATAGTTGTGTTACAAAGTAGCCTGATATTTCAAAAGAAATACAATATCGAGTTGATAAGTCTCGATCTTTTATTTAATAAATTCTCAATCATTGATCGGTTGTATTAAGATTCTTAATCAGTTCAATAGAGAAATCACCCTTGTCATTCCCAAACGAATGGCAATCATAAGTTTTCCACTTCTACGAAGGGCTCCATTTTCCAATAATGTTTTTATAGTTAACAATTAAAATATCGAATAATTTCTGACTAAATTCTGCAAAGAAGAAGAAGAAAAAAGCACAAAGCTAAAATATATATTTTAATTATTCTCTATAAGGTTTCATAGTTTAGAAAAAAAAAAAGTATTTTTTTTTTTGTGGTTAGGATGGAAACATAAATAGAATTATAATATAAAATATAAAAATATTATTAATCATACATATATATAAGTATGAGTGATTCAGATTTCACAAAAAAAACATATTTATGTATTATTTTTCAATTATATTGTACGTATTTATATACATACGTACATACATATGTAAGGCATTTATATTATGATTTTACAGCTGTGTGCAATAAATAGTAACTCTATATATATAATTACTAAATTATGTTACATAGTTCCCATACACGATTAAAGTCGCATTAAAATGCGATTTTGGTGAAACATTGTTTACATACATAGTACATACATATATTGTTTGACAAATCCGATTTGAAAATACACATAGGTACAATTCCTCACTATATCTGACATCAATGTATTCTTAATTTCATCCAGCTATAAATTCGTATTTCCAAACACAACTTTCGCTATCAAATGTTAGATGAGCATTTAATGATTTTGAATTTCGGGAGACCTTACTCTGAGCCGCGCAGTCAAATATTGCATTGATTACAATCACGATAAAAAAGAACATAGTTCAAAAATTTATATATGCTAAAAAAATACGATCAAAATATTCGACCAGAAAAAGCCCATATTCAAATATTACATTATGCGATCGGTTAAAAGTGTAATTATTAATGAAAAAGAAAACATATAATTTCCTAATGAAATTGAAAAACAAAAAAGAAATCTTGTACTTAAAAAATGTGAGAAATAAAAGAGAAAAAAGTGGTAATGAACATGCAAAAATTCATTACAAAATCTGTAGTAAAAAAAAGGTTGAAAAGAAAAGTTAGAAATATAAAAATAAACAAAGCAAAACATACTAAAGAAGAAAACATTAAGCAAGAAGATGTTGTGATTTAGCCAAATAATGTTGGTGGTAGTTTAGTCTATAATAATAACATTGTTTAACTCAGAAAATTGTTTTTAAGAAAGTTTGTTCAATGAGAAAAATGAAAACGAAAACTCTTAAAGATAAAAAATAACATTCATATAAAAGAAAAAATAAAATTAAATAATAAATAAAATGTTTGGTTGACAAGTCAAGCGTGCAATATACCATAAAAATGAAATTCAAACAAATACCAGAGAAATCTTCAAGAAGAAATTAATAAAAAATAATAATAAAATTAATTCCCAACTACTGATATGAGTGTTGTTGGTAAATAATTTTCATTATTATATTATATGAAAAAAAACATACAAAGAATGTACTTTTGGTCAAATAAATATCGCCATGAAAAACGGAAATATAAAGAAAAATAATAAAATAAAACATTTTTTTTTCTAAAATGACAATTTATGATAAATTTGAGAGATTATTTTTCTTTAAGTTATTTTATACATTAAGAATTTTGCATTGTTGCACTGTGAACATAATAATATGATAAGCTTAATGTGTTTCTTTTTTCTGCGCAAGATGTCCAATGTAAGAAATTTTTAGTTAATTTTAATCTATTACTATTAAATTATGAAAAATATGAATAAACAGCAATATTTTTTAAAGCTAAAATGGACCGGTGCCATTGCAGGGGTTATGCATGTAAAAATTGCCGATCATGACCATTTTTCATAAGATTCATTCCTCTAACATAATAATCTGCAGAAAATTTCATCGAAATATCTTTAAAATTGATACCTCACCAACATATTTTATAATTTTTTTTGTTAAAATCAATGAAAATGATATATATGCTTATTTTCATTTTAATAAACGCTCATTTAA
The DNA here is from genome assembly GCA_014858695.1 of Chrysomya rufifacies. Taxonomy (NCBI): domain Eukaryota; kingdom Metazoa; phylum Arthropoda; class Insecta; order Diptera; family Calliphoridae; genus Chrysomya; species Chrysomya rufifacies. The sequence goes on along the minus strand of JACGTJ010002921.1, from coordinate 11,878 downwards.
GCGAGTTATCAGCTTATATTTTATTCCGGGGGTATATTTGTTTGAGGGCCAGGTGAAATAATGAATCAATCATGGCCAATTTCAATAGGCTTGGTCCCAAAATATTTATTTGTCCCAAATTTCAAGACGATAGCTTCACAATTGTAAAGCACAAGCTTTACATGGACAGCCGTCCAGATGGACGGACATAGTTTAATCGACCATAAAGTGATGTGTTTCTTTTTTCTGCGCAAGATGTTCAATGTAAGAAATGTTTAGTTAATTTCTATCTATTACTATTAAATTATGAAAAATATGAATCACAGCAACATTTTTTAAAGCAACCTCTTCCATAAAATTCTAATTACCATCTACTACATCTACATTTTACTTCGATAGAAATTTTGTTTAACAAGTTTTACACAAAATTATTTAATTTTAAATCTATATGTTTAATGCTATTTTATAATGTGATTATCTCTTAAATGTATTTAAGTTCTTTTTTTTTTTAATTTAAATTACCAAGTTAAAAACGGGATTTAAGAGACATTATCCCAAAATATATTAAAGGGTCGACTGCGACTGTTTATATAGAGTTAAACAAATAATTAAGAGGAACGCACAGTTTATGGCGATACTGATAAAAATTGATCCAAATATCAAGTCAATTTACTTGTTTTTATTGTATATAATAAAATTATTTAACACATGATTTTGATTTAAATTTTTATACAAAAATTTTTAACAAAAAATTAATCATTAAAACATATTTTATAAAGAAAATATTAAAATTGAATACAATTATATAAACTGATACTTCTTACGTTCAAGTGTAATTGCACCAATTACGGCGTATGTTGATCATTTTTGCAGCTGCTACTGCAGTCGTCGCCTAAGTCAATGTGGAAATATTATTCTAACACGCTTTTCCACATATTGCAACATGGAGGAAAGAACCTTATACACTCCCTTTCAAGTGCATGATCTAAGAAGAGCAGAGACATGGTTTAATCTAAAAGGTCTGTGAGAAGGTATTCCAATATTGGTCTTAATGAATCAAATGCACGTTTGATAGAAATTGAAGTTGTCAGGTAATTAAATATTAAGTTTTAATATTCTATTATCAGACTTAAATAAATTCTAAAGTTCTAGTTAAACCCTTCAATGAAAAGTTCACTTATCAAACAAAATAAACATGCATATTTATATATACATATATATTTATTTTGCAGTTTAAAAGTATTTGAAAGGTGAATTAATGACAGGCAGCATGGAATAAACTTTGGAACTATGAAACAAGATTTTTTTAAAGGCCTCCAATAGGAAATGAATCGAGAAATAAGAACAAAAATAACATACATATTACGGTATGTGCGAAGATAAATGAAAATTTTACTAGTAAGTACAAAAGCAAAGTTGCAAACATAGCAAACGTAACACATTCTTTGTATTTTATATAGCTTTTTAGAAAATTCCGCACAACCGGATAAAACACTACCGGCAAGTTTTCCTCCAGGTACCCTTTTATATACCAAAATTAGTTTTTCTGTATTACTAGAACAAAATAAAGAGTTTTTATATTCAAATTCTAACATACTGGGAATAATGGAGTTCGGAATTAGGTTCTGATTGAGACTACCTGGAAATAATAATTCCACAACCACTTTATCGACTCAATTGACTGGCTTGATTATTTCTCGAATTCTAGAATGTGAAATTAGGTAATATTTAAATAAATACTCGTAAATTTTTCAAAATTTAAGTGCTAACAAAGCAAAGCAATAGAAAAATGTTCGCAAACATTTGAGAGGAATCGGAAAGAGCAACATGTGTCATTTTAAGAGGTGTCCTTTTACTGTTAAGGTGTCATATTAATAAAATATTCCAATTTCTATTTCATACAATTCTAAGAAAATGATCACATTTTTACTAAAAACGCTATTTGCCATAAACAAATAAATAAATTATTACATCTTTGTCTGTTTACTATAATTGCAAATTTGTGGATGCTTGTATCCCCCCTTAAATTTATTTAAATCAATTATTCATTCATTATATTCATATTCTTGTAGCAAAAGAAACACCCAAAATATAAATTGCGATACATTTAATCATACAATAGAAGCATAGCAGCAACAGCGAAATAAAAAACAACTACAACGACTACGAAAAAGGAACATAAACAAAAAATGAAAATTTCATTCATAAGAACGAATCTCATTTATTTATTTAAGGCAAATTTCGTGTATTGTGTCTGTCAGTCAGCTAGTAAAAAAATAAAATAACAACCACGAAAGAAGGGACAAACAAAACAAACTACACAAAAAACAACACCACACACACTCTTCTACAAACCCAAAGATTTAAAACGTGAAACGAAAAACAAATTTAATATTGTATTTGTATTGAAAATTGTTTCATTTCCATCTAGTTTCATCATCAATTAGGAATGAATTGATACTGCACTAAACATACCAAGAAAACAAGCAAAATAAACAAGGTGTAAAAGAGCAAAAACTATTAATTTTCACACTCTAATCAGCATACGCACAGGTGTGAGAAGGACAGCTATTTATTATCTTCACCACTGACCGTCAACATAGTACCAAAAATGAAATACATTCTTTTGCACAACACCATTATATTTTTCAATGAAAAATTCCAACACATTAGAGAACACTTTTTCAAATTAATTCACAGCTTTCTTAAATGCCATTCAAAGTTTTTTCCAAACATAATTTAAATATTTCAACTAAACAAGAAAACATTAGAATTTTGTCGTTATTGAGTTTTGTTGTATTAGACAAATGTTTCACTTCCATTTTGGTAAGAACACTCAAGTGGACGCGCTTCTCTTGTACTAACAACGCCAACACATTTTCATTCATTTATTTAGTGCTTCTATGCGAAAAATATTTATGGATTTTTTGCACTTCTTTTAAGAACTTTTTGCACTCGCGTTTTATTAAATAAACTTTACTTTTTGTTATTAATTTACGTACCAATTTTAACTTTTAATTGCTCCTCTATTCGTACTTCCCGTGTATTATCGGCCATGTTGGATCCATAACTAATGCTTGTAGCATCTGTAGTAGGGTCGTCTCTTTCCTCATTCATGTAACGTTTCTTTTTCAGGTGCATTTTTGTTTCGTTTCACTTTATTTTTCGGTTTTCTTTTAATGTTTTTATTGTGGCGTTGTATATTTTAGTACTTTATACAGTGTTGCCGTGTTGTATAATTTTTGCTTTTGTTATTTGTATTATTTTGTTGAAAAATGTCTTCATACATTTTGATTTTGTTTATTATTATTGCCTAAAAATTATAAGTTTCTACTTTATTAATTAAAATATTACTTAAATTGCAATTAATTTAAATTAAAACACACACATACAAACATACACATACAATATGCATATGAAGATGTAATATTTAAATTTGTAGAAATGCATTCGACAAAAACTTTAATACTAATTTCGTAATGTTCTATTCTTTTGTTGTCGTTTTAAAAATCCAACTGGTTGCATGAAACGGCTTAAAAACGAAACGGAAAGATAAACGACAGGTGAGCAAAGAAAACACAACCTGGAAAATATATTTATATGTACATACACATTATATATGTGTACATATATAATAACTACACAAGTATGTAATTAATATAATAAATCTTGGGAAAGACTAACATTTGTAAAATCATAAAAGAATTTCACTTTTTAGGGTACATTTAGATGGTGCAACATTTTAAATTTGTTTAAATTACTTTTATTGCATATAATAAATGAATATTATATTTCAATTACATACATCTACACATTTTTACATACATACACATTGCATTAATTTTTGAATTTTGCGGTTTTAGTACGGTTACATACTAAAATTATGAAAACAATTATTAAACCCGTTTGTTTTAATTTATATTTCGTACATACGAAGTTGTTTCTGTTTATTAAAAATATAAAATTTAGATGGTGCAAACTTATTTTATGGTCTTATATTACCAATAAACAGTCAAATGTTCAAATATCTCACATTAGGGTTAGTTTTGGTCTTTGACAAAACATTAAAAAAATATCATTTTATTAAAAAAATGATCTTTTCATAAAGTTAAACGTACCGAACGGGCCATTATTAGTGGCTTTAAAAAATATTCAAGTTAAAGAAAGTAGCGAGTTAGTTATATATCTATTATTCCATTATTTATAGTCTTTTTTTTAAATCAATAACTTAGATCTTACTGAAACATATGTTTGAGAAATGATTATATTCCGAAATTCCGTACCGAATAAAGAATATTGGTAGTAGATTTATACTACCAATTACTATCAGATTAGACAGAGCTTAAAGTATTATCTAATAGCAAGGTGCCACCAGGTTGTGCTTTTAAACGCGTCGGTTAATCGTTCGAAAAATATAAAGTACCTAAGAATTTTTTATTCCAATTTTCTTTTCGGTTTTTGTTTTTTTGCTGTGTAAATATAGAAGTTATGAAAATAAAAACGATAATTTATTAGATCCGTATGACTCGATAAACTGTCATAAATAGGTTTATTCATCAACGAAACAAGTGTATGTATATCGCAACCAAAACATATGCAAGAACTAATATACAAATATAATAGAGATTAGCAATGATGAATGAATATAATAAATTAGTAAATTTGTTGTACACGTATGAATTAATATCTGTAGCAGAAAAACATTTTGTATTTTATTTATTTTGTATATCTTTGTAAATATTTATATATGTATGAATGTATGTATGTATGTATATACATGTATATATGTATAACTATTTGCATTAGTTTTGAAGGTGCCTTTGATTAATATTTGGCCAAAAGTTGGGTACGCAAAAAATTTCTTCAATGAAAATTAGTTCATTGAAAAAGAAAAATATGTCTGTACTTATGAATGTAGTAAATTTATACAATACAAATACACGTTAACAATCTGCTCCCAATCATTTTGTACAATGACGAACCAAAACACAAAAAGGGGTTGATTGATGGATCGGTGGGTCGTCGGTCGGTTGGTTGTTTGGTTGGTTTGTTGATAAAAGAAATGGGGAGAGGGTTTGAAATTGTTATAATTTAATTCAAAACGGTGCCGTGGTATGATGGCATGATTCAAAATCAAGTAGTATTCATTCATAAAAATATTTGTCTTGTTTGTTTCTCTACATTATCTTAAGTTTTTGTTGTTGTCGATGTGATACAATGAAAATACAGAAATATGTTAACAAAAACATCTGTCTCCTCGCTCTTTTCCTCACACTTCCATTATCGTATTTCGTATACAAAAACATTTTAATGTGTTTTTGCGTTTGTGTATTATTTTTTATTTTTGGGAATTTTTTTTTCTTTCGTTTTTACTGGTTTTTGTCAATGTGTGAAGGTTGTTATTGTATTTATCATTTTTCGGTTTTTATCTACACGTTTTTCTAGTTTTTCGTGTGACGAGGACGATAAACATTTTATTTTGTTTTTCTGGTTGTTTAGTTTCAGTATTAAATAATAAGTATGTTAAAATATTTGTGCAACATTTATTAGTTTTTTATTTCATATTTTTTTATTAATAAAATGCATTAACGTGTTGTACAAAACTCAAAACCGTAAAAAAGGCTGAAGTTGTAAATGCAGTAACTTACTTGATTGGTAATTTGTAAAGTAAGCAAAATGAAAAAGTCATATAAAGAAATGTGATTTTTGTTTTCTTGTTTTTTACTATGATCTGTAATTTTCATCAGACATATCCGAGAGAGAAAGACAGAAAATGATATTGATAGTCAGACATTAAGAAAACATGTTTAAAGTGTGGGTAATGAAAACGAAATATTACAGGAAATGCATAAACAAAATCGAAGAAAAGCAAAATGTGTGGGATGTTTTCGGATTTTTTTTTATAATGCAGTTGGTTTTTATTAAAATCTATATAAAAAAGTAGTTGCTTTTAAATGTGTATCATTTCAATTATTTAATATTGAGTTTTTGTTGCTATTAATATTTTCAGTAGTGAAAAGATTTTAGTGTTGCAATTCGGCGTTTAAATAAACTAATAAAATCATTGTATTTTGTGATTTTGAAGACTATGAAAAATTCATATTTCTTATATTCATAAGTAAGAACTTAATTTATGCTTGAGCGCTATATTTAAAACTGCATTTATACGATCGAACAACAACATTGTAGTATTGTATTGAGTGTAATATAAGAAAAGCAGATTATGTTTCTAAAGTCTGAACCATAGATTAATAAAATTCATACCATTTAGTTTACTTTACTAAGTTATTCGCGGTTAAAGGTCGCAGTTATTAATTATGCATCGTAGGCATTTTAATCCTAATATTACCTTGTTTATACGCTGAACTTAATCATGCTCAATTAAGTTGTTTCTTTATGTGACTTAGTAACTTACATTAAAAAGTTATGATTAAAAATATTATTTACAAATAAATTCCAAAATATATATATTTTTTAATATTCCTATATACAAGTCGAAAAAATAGGCAAAATAGAAAAACAAAAAAGAAATTTATAATAAAAACATAATTTGACAGCAGTTTACAATTTAATTGTTGAATGAGCTCACCGTATAAATCAGGTATATGAAATTTAAACTAAAAAAGTGAATAAAAATATGATTCTCTAATGAGGTCTAATATATATTTTTTCGCATTCGTTTGTTGCAGACAAACTTGAAATTAAATCCTAAAATCTTGACAACACTTCACAATTTTATGTGCGAATAAGCTCTCCGTATAAACTAGGCATAAGAAGATTAGAATTTTTCTCGCCGAAAAGTTTTTTGATATATTTTAAAATATTTAATTGATATAAATAAAACAAAATCCAATATCCTTCACCTTAAGTGATATTGTTCATTAATACACAACATTTTTTTGTAAATAATAATTATAAACTGATATAGGCCTAGGCTCAAAATTATATTACCGAAAATATTGATTTTTGAGTTACAAGCGCTGGAAATAATTTTTTCCATATATTTTTCAGAAAACATAAATAGAAATTAAAATGTATTAATTCAACGAAACCGGTAGAATCACTATTATAATAAATATTTCATTCAATTCATTGAATGGAATTACATTTTTACAATTTTACGTGATTTTTTTATATAAAAGAAATAAAAAAGAAAATATTAACAACATTGTCAGTTTTCATTTATAGTGCTAAAGAGGGGGTCATGACAGGGGAACTAAATCCGACAATCCGTTAGTATTCGGTTCCAATATTCGTTGAAACATGTATGTAAGTATGTGTGTGGGTAGGAAGGTGTGTTTTATTTCATTGAAGATAAATTTATATTAAATATTTGTTTTCTTTCAATTTCATTCATTTTTTATATTATTGCGAGCGATTTGTATCTACTGATAGACACAAACACTCGTACATATTTTGTTGAAAGTTTTTAATATATTTGTTTGTTTTTTTTTTTGTTGTTTTTGTCTTGTTTAAGTAAAATATAAATATTCTTTATATTCGAAATAATTTACTTTTTTAATTTTGCATAAATTATTATAATTTTTTGCGTATATTTTTTCTTATTCATTTTCCGTCACACATGAAAATATTTATTATAAAAAGTATGAACAATTTTTGCATTACTTTTAATAACTTTTTATATATTTATTGATGTCACGTATAAGTTTTTATTTGTTTTATTTTTTCTTTTTTATTTGAAGATTCTATTTGAACATCTTCTATTTAATTTTTGTTTAACTTGTATTTTTATACTTTGTATTACTGTTGTATTTTGTAGTTTTGTTGTAAAATTTTTAATTCCACTTAATGCTATCAAATAACATTCGACTTCCGGTGTTCTACACTTTTTTATTCTTTAGTTTTTTTTTACTTGCACGAAATGCCGACACACACAGCGCTCTCTTGTTTCATGTGAACGAACAAGAAACAACAGCAGTAAAAACAACAAATACTAAAGAAAAGGAAAAAAGAGCTAATGATGGACTGGTTTATTTAAAAAAAAAACTACTCGATTTTTCTTGCGCGACGACATCCGTTACATACAAAAAAATAGTCAGACTAAATTTATTACTGCAAAAGTCAATGTTGCCAATGAAAAAATTTCAAATAAAACCCACATTTCTCTTCATCACCTTTTAAGATTTTTTAGTGGCAACATTGCTCATGAATTTTCAATGAAGTTGGCTGCAAGTGTATGAGACTGCAGCCAAAGTGTACCAAAGTAGTAATTACTTTTAAAAATAAATGTTTATTTTAAGTTTCAATATATCGAAGGGACTTTTTTATATTTTACGAATAAAAAATCTGTAAAGCTACAAAATAATATTCAACATGGAATCTCACCAATTAAAAGAAAAACCTTTTAGTAAATTTGGTAGATAAAGAACATGGTGGCAATGCTGGTGTAGATATAGTTGAATTTGTGCAGCTGTTGAAACAATGTGAAATGAAACATAATTGAAGAGCTACCAGATTTTAGTATTGCCATGTCATTTTTCAATTGTACATTTACGAAAAAGAAAAAATATTAGAATATATAAATACGTTAATGTTAATTTAAATCAAAAAAATTCCTGAAATTTCCCGTTTATCTCATACGATATTATTAAATATTGTTGAGATTATTGTGAAATATTAATGTAGTTTTTAATAAAATTAAGAGATATAATGTAAAATTCTAAGGTGATTTCGTCTGAATTCAAAGTAATGCTGGTGTTTTGATTAAATGTTAAAAAAAAAAATTTAATAAATCTGTTACTTTGAAACATATTTTTCAAAGTTTACTATATAAACCCTTATGTGGTCGGAAAGTTAAGTTATTTATAAAATCAAGTCAAATTTTATTAAAGAAATAATTTTTATGACTGAATTACATTATGTGGCGAGAGTTGGTATGAGTTCTTCAACTCAATAACAACGATACATTCTACTTGGTTATGGTGCCACGTAGTTGGAAATGTTAGATTAGGATTTGTTGTGGACGTAATAAAGATATTGATGTAATAAAGTGAAGGAAGACAATAAGACTAGGAACAAAAAAACAATTATTTCCTGTTCAATTATTGAGATCTTTTAGAATGTAAGTATGAGGCATGATGGAAGGCCTTACTACAGAAGTCAAATATGAAATATGAAGGCGTTACTACAGAAGACAAATATAAAGTATGAATCAGCTTGATTAAAAATCTTTAAGAGGGTGTGAACTGAATTTCTAGAAATCATGCACTAGAGAGACCTCCACATTTTGCCCGCTAGACTCATACCCACAAGTGCTTGTTAAAGACCCATCTAATGTTACATTATAAGTTAATGCCTTTTATTCTTGAAATATTATTCATAAAGAAACAAGACAAAAATTCTCTTTACTTAAAAATAAATTAAACAAAAATGTTCATGTATCCCTAGAAGCATATATAAGTTATTTAAGGTCAAGTAAAAAGGAAGTTTATTTATAAAACATACCACTTGAGTTATTCGTACGAATTGTAATTTACTAGAAGTTAAATAGCATCAATGTGCATATATTTTGACATAATATGATATATAGCATTTATTATCTGTTTAAACTAGAGAATAGAAAATATGTACATAAACATATGAGCGAAATTTTTTTTGAATTGTATTACTGGCGCCAATTTTATTTTGTCCTGTGGTCAAAAAGAAAACAAATAGTCGAGTAACATTTCTTATGTTGTTTTAAAGGTTCACTTATAAAAATCGTTTATTTGACGAATCTGAAATTATTATTTGAAAATTATATATTATGTAAAAAATTAGAATTAATTAGAATTAAAACAAGTAAGAATATTATATTCGACTTGGCCGAATCTTTGATACCCACCATC
>JACGTJ010002914.1:40739-51599 GCA_014858695.1 Chrysomya rufifacies | reverse complement strand
AAAATATTTTCGATTACTTTCTGTAAAGGTTTTTATAAAAATATTTCGAAAATTTCTATAGAAAATTTTCAACAATTTCGCTTTCTTTAGAAAAATTTCAAAGTTTTATTTTCTATAGAAAGTTTTCGATATTTCACTCTTTGTAGAAAATTTTCGATAACTGCATTTTTTATAGAAAATTTTAGTATTTTCACTTTTAATAGAGAAATATCTAATTTTTCTTGAAATATTTCAAAAACGAAAGTTTGCATATTTATCTAAAATTTTAAAGATTACAAATTATAATTTTCCAACCCTGTAATTTCATGTGTCAAATACTGTTTTAATTTGTATACAAACCAAAATAAACAAAACAAATTTAATTTTTATCAAAGTGATTTTTATATTAAAAACGAATACACAAGATGGAAGATATACCCAAAGAATTAGAAGAAACTCAATTAAATCTTCAAGTTGTAATTGATCCAATCACAAAATGTATCACAATGAAAACAACAAACACAGATGATGATGATAGTAACATTAAAAAAGATGAGATTCTACCAACAGATATACTAACAAATGATGATCCTTTATTACAAAAATTACCCGACCCACCTAAATTAGAAGAAATGAGTGAACTGGACCGATTAATCCTGGAAGAACGAGCCCGACTACTTAATTTGAAAATTCATAAACCCCCACCAAAAACAACAAGAAAACCTAAAGTATTTTCCAATCAATGGTCAGGAAAAAGATCAACAATAAGAACACGTTTGCGACGCGAAAGAGAATCATCCGAGGAACGTGAATTTAATCGATTTCGACAACGTATTATCACCTCAAAAGCACGCCTTTTAAAGAAATTACAAAACTTTGAGGACGAAACACCACTGAAGGAAATGTCGAAACTTCATACGGAAAGAATGAGAAAAATACGTTTAAATAGGAAATTGAGTGAAACTCCCGAACAAAGAGCACAACGAAAAAGTATTGATAATAGTAAGACACGTTTGGCACATCTACGCAAAAAAGTATTTCAAACCGCCGAAGATATTTTAGAGGATAAGGAGAGAAATAAAAGATATAAGAAAAATTATTTATCACGTTTTACACTGGAAGAGCGTCGTGCCATCGAAAATGAGAATCGGCAAAAAGCCAAAGAAAGACAAAGGAAAGCACGCAAAGAATGGAAAAAGGTTGATATGTTAATAAAAGGAGTTGAACCAAAGAAAGATATAAATGATTCAGATGATGAAGTGGAAGACTTAGACAAATCTCTGAACGAAGTTGAGTTGAAAAAGGATGTACCAATAGAGACAAATGAGGAAATTGGTGGTTTAGTGGTAGAGGATTTAATGTTAGGCAATGTTGCTGTTAAATCGGAAGTTATGGATATTATATGACCAAAAATAATTTAAATTATACATAATTTAAATTGAAAGTATTCCTTTAGTAATAATAATAATAATAATAATAATAATAATTATATAAAATCCTTTAGGAATTTTGAAAAATTTTATGTTAAATTTTTGTGTGTGTGTGTGTGTTTTTTTTTTAATTTAGATTTTATTTATCGTTGTGAAAATTATTTTTAAAAAATTGAATTTTTGAAAAAGTCTAGAGAACTAATTTTTCTTTAAAAATTGTTATCTAAAAAAAATTTTTTGAAAATTTCGTTTTCTTTAGAAAATTTTCAAGTTTTTTTTAGTTTTACTTTGAAAATTTAATTTTTATATGAAATTTTCGAAATTTTTGATTTCTATAGAAAATTTTCAAAAATTTTGTTTTCTATAGAAAATTTTCAAAAATGTTTGCTACAGAAAATTTTGTTTAATATAGACAATTTTCGAAAAAATTTTGTTTTCTATAGACAGTTTTCGAAAAATTTTCTTTTCTAAAGACGATTTTCGAATATTTTGTTTTCTATAGACAATTCCTAAAGAAAATTTTCGAAAATTTCGTTAGAAAATCGTCGAAATTTTTTAAAAACATTTTTTTCAAAAAAAGTTATAGAAAATATTCTTTTTTTCGTAAAAAAATTTAAAAAGAAGAGCGATAGTTTTTGAAAATCAAACAACACAAAAATATTGGTGAAAATATATGCTTAAAATTTAAAATGATCTTTAATTATATCTTTACAAGATGCAAAAGCTTCACTGCTTTTGCAAAATTTTCTAAAATGTACATTTCTTTCATAAAGACGGAATATTTATTTATTAAATTTATCATAAATGAAAACATTAGTGAAGTATAATTTTTCAATCCTGTGGCTTTAATTCTCACTAGAAAGTTTAATAACATTTAATTTTCCCAAATTTCGAAATTTTGTCCTTATCGAAATATTTCTTAAAACTATTTTCTTTTGTTTTTTTCCTCAAAGATTTATTTCTCTTTTACTTTTGCGGATTAATTTTTCTTTTTATTAATTTTTACATTTAATTATTATTTTTTATTGATTTTTTTCTTTTTATTTCATTTATTGTTTCATTGTTTTTTATTATTTTATTATATTTATTCTTACCTGAAATTTTCTCCTTATAAGAATAAAGTTTATAATCATAAAATGATTTATTAATATCGGCGTTCAAAGTATTTTTTTTTTTTTGTTTTTTATTATATTTATTTTCATAGGATTTTTGTTTAAATAAATCATTATTAATCTTTTCATTATTTTTAATTATAAGTAGGTATACAAGTACGTGTATGTATATTAATATTGAAATACTCTTATTTGAACAATATTTTATATTTGCTTTATGTTTTTCATTTTTTTAACAAAATATCGGTGTCAAAATAAAATTTAAGTAAAACAAAAATTCTCATGGAGAAAAAAAAAATTATAAAAAATCATAAAAAGAAGCTGAGTTACGTTATTATAAGCGTAAAAATATTTTAAAAAATTGTAATTATTTTTTTAATAACTTAAAATAGAAAAAAGAAAAAAGCTCAAACCACAAACAAATTGATGAAAAGTAGAAGAAAAGAAATCTGTCAAAAATTTCAAAATCAACAAAAAGATTAAAGAAATTTTATAATTTCATATACGTTACTAAGCAATGATAGAATTAGTAGTAAGTAGTGTTAATTGTAATATGTGTTTTTATGTAAAACCCTATTATTGTTTACAACTAATAACTAATATATTTTAAAACTAATAAACGAAATAAATTGCTTGCCTAATTGGCCTCTACAGCTATATCAGTGTTTGTGGGATTGTCAACTGGTTTAGTGTTATCATCTTCTGTTTCTGCTTGTTCAATATTTTCTGTTACTATTTCATCAGTTTCCATAGCTTCAGCAATTTCCTCTTGTTTTACTTTTGAGGCCTGATTTTTATCTTTCTCTGCAGTTTCATCCTGTTCTTTTGCTACAACTTCTTCTTTAACATTTTTCTCATTATCTACATCACTATTATCCTTTGTGCTTTTAGGGTGTTTTGTAGACAAGGCTTTATAAATTTTTTCGGTTAAAATCAAACGATGTTGTTCGTTTATGTGTTTTGTATTTTCCTTATAGGCCTGAACTTGATTACAAAATTCTTCCCAAAAATGTGTAGAAGTGTTAGGACCAAAGATTTTCTTAAAATTATTATAAATCATAACAGCTTCATAACGTATAATTTCAGCTTTGGCCTTAAAAGCATTCTCCTCTTCTTCGCTCAATTTCCATTGTTTCAAATTACCAATATAACGTCTAAGGCGACGTATACTATCGACACAATCAGGATTGCGTAAAAGCATTAATTTGTTCAATTGAAATTCTTTATATTGTTTGAGAATATCCAAACAACGATCGACATCGGCACGTTTTAAACCCAAACATTCACGCAATTGCTGTGAAAGTTGTATGAAGTCACGTTCAACTATGAGAGCATCTTCTTGTTCGATCATTTCACTTGTAAAACGATCTTTGGCTTCCCGATGAATTTTCGATCTGGATGGATTAATGACAACACGATCCCGTACTTCATCAATTTTTATAGAACCCATTTCAAGCTTAGCTTTAAGTTCTTCCGCCTCTTTAAGAGATTCTTCTTCCCACAAACGTTTGGATTCAGGTGAATCGAACATGGCTGGCTTTTGGTAATCCAATTTAATGCCAATACATTTGGCTGGCGGTATAAAAGCCAAGAGGAGATTATTTTGAACTTCGGATTTATTGGATGATTTCACCGTAGGTGTAACGGTTGCCATAGGTTTGGCATTGGCATTACCGGAGTTTTTCTTAGTGGCTTTAGGTTTGGGATCAGGTGTTGCAATGGCTAAAAAAAAACCAGTTTTAAAATAGAATAATTCAAAAAGTGTAAAAATATAAAATCCAAATTAAATAGAATAACTGATTATTATACCCTTCACTTATAGTAAAAAGGGTATTTATAAGTTCGTCATTCCGTTCGTAATTTCTACATTTTTCGTCTAAGTATATATATAATAAAATCAAATATATAATAAAATCAAAATATGCATGTCCGTCCATCAGATGGTAATGTCGTTTATAAAGATCCCAATCATAAAGTTATACAATATGCATATCAAATTATTCCTTAGGGTATTTATTTAAATATGGTATAATCCATTCATAAATTTAAATTTTGTTTATAATAGTTGTTTTTGTTTTGCTAATAAAAACCACATAAATACTATTATTAAGACTATATTATATACTATAAGTCTGAATAATAGTTGAGACTATAGTCTGTACTATAGCATAGGCTATATTCTGGATCGTACAGACTACAGCCTGCACTTTAGTGTAGGCTATATTAAAGGCTATAGTATAGACTATAGTGTGGACTAGAGTATAGACTATAGTGTGGACTAGAGTATAGACTATAGTGTGGGCTAGAGTATAGACTATAGTGTGGACTAAAGTATAGACTATAGTGTGGACTAGAGTATAGATTATAGTGTGGACTGGAGTATAGACTATAGTGTGGACTAAAGTATAGACTATAGTGTGGACTAGAGTAACGACTATAGTGTGGACTAGAGTCCATATATAATATGGACTGTAGTAGACTATGCTACTGTCCATACTATCTATAGTATTGACTGTAGCATAGACTATAGTCTGGACTATAGCATAGACTATTGTCTGGACTTTCAGAAATAAACGTAAAGTTACCCAAATTTATGTAAAAAGTAAATAAAATTTACCACTTAATCGTCTTTACATTGTACATACCCTCTGTTGCTTTCTTTTTAGCCGGAGGAGCATTCATCGAATTCGATGAATCACCTACATCATCAATATAACGTTTCACCTTAATTTTACGACCACTTCGGCTAACAGGTTCATTCGAATCTGCAGCAATAGGTGTTGATGTAGCCGCTGCTGCTGCCACCGACGTTTCTTTCTTATCGTCCTTTTCGCCTTTAACGTCTTTGCCTTTCTTTTCAACAATAACTTCCGATGCAACAGCATCTTCCTTAACATCATCCAATTGCGATTCATCTGCCACCGTTGTATTATTTATAGCACTTTCATCCATTGTACTCTCTAAAGCCTCTTCTGCTTGTGAAGCATCTGCCTCCCCGGTAGCAGTAACAGCATCAGACGCTATCGTTGGTAAATCAATAGGTGCTGAATCTTCACCATTTGAAGCCGCCTCGATTTGATCAATAGCTTCACGAAAATTATTTCGTTTCATATTTTTATCTGTAGCAAATTTCTCCTTGTTTTCGGTGTAATGGAAAAGGTCCTCAACCTTAATGTTGGCCGTCTCACCGGTTCCATAAAAGTATACATTATACTTCTTGTTGTTGTATTTAGTAATTTTTGCTGGCCATGCTGGATAGCCCTTAACTTTAGCGAACACTAAATCGCCAATATTGAATTGTTTCTTCTCTTTAACCATTTTCTTTACTTTAAATTAATGAAAGTTAAATTTAAATTATTAAATTTTGTTAAAAAGTCGAATATTTTTTTATGTTCTTGCGGGAAAAAGTTTTCTTTTTTTACTTTACGTAGCGTACAAAATGCGGCGCTTGACAAAACACACACAAATAAATGTGTTTATGATGTTGCCAGATTGTTGATAAATTTATAGGGTTCTTGTCGTAGACTTTTGTAAAGATAATTGTTCATTTTGTAAACAATGAAATTTTAAAATGAAAAATAAATCTTTTATAGTTCATTACTAATATATAAAAAAAGAATAAAATACATTTCAATTTGTTATTCCAATTTTCTGAAATTTTTCTTATTTGATTATATTATTATTTGTCCAAATATTCGTTTAGTATTTTAGTACTATTTGAAATTCTTTTTGAGTTTTAAGTTTAACTGATAGACAAATTTCCTGTAAAACCGATGTTGTTCAGATATATTTTGATTTTACATGTATTTCACTGTGAAGAATTAAATATTTCATCAGAATGAAAAAATTCTGTTCTAATTAAAATATAAAAATCGTGTGAAAATATAATATTGCAGTGAAATAGTTCGTCAAAATTACAAAAGCTTAAGGCTAATTTAGTTTGATGTTATAAATTTAAGGGTTCGAATTTGTTGGTATTTTTATTCTATCTAACTACTTTTTCCTGAATTAACATTTCTACTACATTACTCCTTCGTGAGAGATTTGTGTTGCGCCCGTTGAATTCTATTCTCAACAGATCAATCAATCCATAATACAACAAACACGAAGCTCAAAAACTAAGTATTTATTGTGTTTCATAATGCAAAAGGATTTGAAGCCACAATTCCGTTACTGCTACAATAGACTGGGCATTACTCTGAATTTGGAATTATCGTTTTTAAATCACTAATAATATAAATAATTTAATCAAACTAATTAAATTTTGTTTTATTCCACAACAAAATAAATTATTTTTGATATCCAAAACTTTTAACAGTAATTTTCAACTAGGTATCACTTTTTAGTTCAGTACTTGGCAGTACTCTGAAGCAAAACTACCTAAAATTACAACTCTACTATTAAAAACAGCTATTCATTTCGTACGTTCCTCTTTAGTTCTTATTTCGTGTAACATTTCGTGAAATCTAAATGTTGATGTGTAAAGAAATCTTAATTAATTAAAGCAAAAAGTGGATTGAAAATCTAAAAAATCAGCAAAATGATTTGAAAATTTTCAGATAATGTCTTTAAAACAGAAAAATAAAAAAGTGATTTTAAAAACTAATACCAAAAACACTAAAAAGAAAAAGTGAAAACTCGCAAAGAGCGTAAAAAATAAACAAAACTTATAAAAAAGAAATAAAATACCCGACAAGGACTTTTGACGCGTTTTTGTAAATGACCCCAATAATAAGAAAAATACAAAAACAAAGTGAAACAAAACAGAAACGGTGAAGAAATCGTAAAGTGTTTTTAACAAATTCATAATATAATCATAATAAAAAGTGAGCATATAACAAATAATTAAAGCAAAAACATTTTGTTTAAAACGTGAAAATTTATGAAAAAATAGAAAGTTCATTTAACAGCAGCCGCCAGTGTCGTGAGTGTTGTATATTTGTGCTTTCTTGCTGGGAAAAATTATAATATTTAAAAAAAAGAAATAACAAATTTAAAGAAAAATATTATTAAAAAACAAAGAAACAAAAATCCACCAATCAAATAATTAAACGGAGAACACCAATAACCAAATCGTTTTATACCACCATAATATAGTAATACATATTAAAATTAATACAAATTTAAATTTCAATAAACAACATTTTGTGTGCGTTTTTATTTTTTTCATTTATGTCGTGAGTGTGTCTTTTATTTTTTTTTTTTAAATTTTTCCCCCAAAAACTATATAAATTTTCAGTGTCGTCACTTTGCATGTGATTAAGTAATAATCTCTTCTTTTTGTTTCTCTCTCCACTCGTTTTGTTTATTTTCTTATTTTTTTCAAATACAAATAAAACATTTCAATTAAAGTTTTATTTATTGTTGAAAAAACTAGCTAATAATCATTTTAATTGTTTAAATTTAATAATGAAAATAGAATATTTGAATTAATGTTGCAGGAAATTAATTGTAAAACAAAGCAAAATTAGAAAGTTATTAGTTAAAAGTATGAAAAAATATATTTAACATAACATACATACAGTGTCCCATAAAAGTTTGTAAGTAAATGGATCATAGAGTTTTTTTTTTTCAATTCTATAGTTTATATGATTCGGACAACTTAAATATACCAACTTAAAGTTTTCGAGTTGTGACTGTCGAAAGTTCAGTTTTTGCATAAAAAAACGAAAATAAAAAATTTTTATTTTTATTGTGATATTAATTTGTATCATTTCAGCTTTGGCAAAAAATATGGCTTCACTTTTGTTTTGCTTGTAAATTTTTATTTTGTACTTTTCTAAAAGCTATTATTTTATATTAAATATTATTGTAAAATATACAGATTAGACCTTTCTGACTCGTGTTTTGTATCCAAATTTTTACTTTAACCAAAATTTTTGAAAATGTACAAGAATTTGATTTAGCATTTAAAAGTTCCAGACATTGCCAAAGTAATTCTAAAGCACTAAAAAAACATGTGAGTAAAAATAATATCTTTTAAAATTTTGATCCAAATAAGATGGTCTTTCGAATGAATACGACTTCAAAGGTTTTGAGATACATTTATTCCTATAACTTACAAATAAATTCCAGAGCAGTATAAGTAGATTTTCAACAATATTTTCATCCAATACATCAGCATATATCTTACCTAAGGAATATGTACAATTTATTATTATTTATATAAGCAATATTTACAGAATAATGTAAGATTTCGGTTTGCTTATTTGATAATATAATTTCGTTACACAATAAAGAATTTAAAATAAAAATTGAAAAGTAAGAGTCTTTAAACGGATTTATTTGAAAAAGCTAATTCCTCATTTTTTATTTGTTTCCATAAAAATAATAGTAAAGCGACAATCCTGGCATAAGTAATACTTGTGATCACATTTTTCAACAATATTGTATATAATTCATTATTCAAGATCTCTTTCTTAATTCTTCGGCATTTTGAAATCCTTCAAATGATTTAGCTACCATAATGTATATTTTTAAGAATGTTTTTAATTAAAATCTAAAAAAAGTAATTATTTTTTTTTATTTCGATTAGAAACAGTGAATTTCTAATTCCGAATTCTACTGTAGAAAATTAAAAAATTTAATTATAAGTCATGGTTTCATTTCATAATTTATTCATGATTAACTCTTTCATATCATCAAAATATCACAACAAATATAGCCTATAAATAAATAAATTTACAGGATTTGTGGAAATATCTGGATCTTTTAAGAAATGCTTTTGTGTTTTTGATGAATTTTTCTATAATAAATCTGTATTATAACTTAAATTCAATATTTTTAAAGCTATAACTTTGTAGTTCAATAATTTTAATAAAAAAAATTATAAAATTTCTGGAATTATTGCATAATTTGTTTAAAAGAAGTCATAAGTTTTTAACTTAATTTAACATTATATTAAAACTATAGAAAATATTATGTTAAATCCATAATTTAATAAAAAAAATTGTGAGATAATTGATTTTTGTCCATAAAAATTATCTTTTCTTATAAAATAAGTCAATATCAAACTTTCTTGAGACACTGTATTTATATGATTGTGGAGTAAAAGAGAAAGAAAGAGAATATAAAAGTGCAGTTATTGTTGTTAGAAGTATTAAATATTAGAAAAAAAAATACAAGAAAACAACAACAACAAATATAATAAAAATAAACGCGTGTGTAAGAAAGAATTTAAGAAACGAAAATTAATAAAAAAAGAAAAATTATAATTTTTCAAAACTAATTTTCAAGTTTATTATATATTGTAAAAAAAAAGAATAACAAAAATCTGTCAATTCATTTTATTATATTTCGTATATCAAGTGTTTAAATTTTTCAAAATGTAATAATATTCAAGTGCTTTTTACTTCTCTTTTTTTAAGGAATAAGATCTCGAATAAATAAAAAAATAATTAAAATAAAGTTAAACGAGAATCTTAAGTGCTTTATTTTATATATAAAAATATATATTTTGTGAAAAACTACTTTTGTGTCTTAAAATATCTTTTTAAAAATTGAATGTAAGAATTAATAAAATATTCTTCTTAACAATATGGTGTTAATATCAAAATTTGTGGATACTTCCAATAATAACAGTCCGGCTACGGCCTTAAATAATAAACAATTAAATATAACATCTTCGACTCTTGTTGCTTCGCCATCAACAACAATGAACAAATCAGCTGTTGAGAAGTCAACAACAACAATAGCAGCAGAAATAACAACGACGCCTCCTCCAACAACAACAACAAACGCCAATGCAAATTCAACGGCCTCCCCTACAACAGCCGTCGCTTTAACAGCCAGCGGCAAACCTAAAGAGAAAAGACGGTATGTTTCTTTTTGTTTTATTTTTATATTCAATATAAATTCATTATGTTTATTATGATTTTCTTTTGCCTGTCTGTCTGCTACTTTATACACGTCTCTTCGCGGCAACAGGTTAACAAAAGGAAAGTTCGAGATATTTCTTCTTTAGTAATGTTCAATATTTGGGAATATACTGAAATTTCATTAATAATATTATTTTAAAAGATACTTTTTTTAAAATTTATTTATTTTTTTCCTTATACTCAAATTTAAAGGCAATTCATTTTTCATTAAGATCCCTATTTTTGATATTGAAAAAAAAAAAATGCAGTAAGAAATTTCAAAAATATTGAAATTGTTCTACTTTCCGTAACGCATATATTTTAGTTCATTTTGTTGCATTTCTAGTTCAGTTCTAGTTTAGTTTTCTATTAAAAATGCAGAAAGAAATTTGAAAAATATTGAAATGGTTCTAGTTGCGTAACGCATATATTTTGGTTCAGTTTATTACATTTCTGGTTCAGTTCTAGTTTAGTTCTAGTTCA
>JACGTJ010002914.1:24761-35374 GCA_014858695.1 Chrysomya rufifacies | reverse complement strand
TTTTTTTTTTTTTTTTTTATTTTTATAATAAGGATTTTTTTTTAAATTATTTTTTAAAGAATTTTCTAAAAAAAAAATTATTTTTGGAAATATATATTTTTATACAACAATATTTTTGAAGAATTTTTTATAAAAGAAAATTAAAAAAAAATCTAAAAGGCATAATTTTCTATAATAGAACATTTTTGGTAAAATTTTCTTCAAAAAGAAAAAGTTTGAAAACTTTTCTATAATTTTTTGTGAAGATTCTATATAAAGATTCTATATAAAAAACAATATTTGATATTTTGTTTTAAATTTCAATTTCTTTGCACAAATTTTATTTCTTAAGTTTTATCTTAACAAATTGCCACAAAAACCAACAAACTAACACTTTTAAGTTAATATTTTACTGCTAAAATTTTTAGCTTAAAAACTTTAAAATAAAAAAAAAATGTAAAAAATGTAATAAAACTAAAAATCATCATCGTTAAATAAAGAAAAAAAAAAAAGAAAAGAAAAACTCTCAGCCAGACATCTTAAGCTCTATTAAAGCCATCAGACAGACAAAACGAAATGCAACGCAATGTTTGAAGGCAATATTTGATAAAATTTATGAACACGAATAATAGAAAATTGTGATGGTTATAAAATTCCAATTTACTCAACAGTTATATAAGGTTGAGCGAAAGGACAGACTGCAACATAGCTTAGAAAATGTAATGTAATTTCAAGAAAAAAAAAATAATAATAATACAATTACCACACTAGATACACTAAATATACGGATACCAGAGAATGACTTAAGTGCCAGCAAACACAAACAACCAGACCCTTAAATTCAACCATACTTAATATAAAGAATGCAATGATACCATTTCCTCCTCTCCGGAAACAACAAATACAAACAAAAGTTTTAATACAATCAAGGTTATGAGCAACAAAAACAACAATAATACAACAAACCACAATAGAAATGTAAATAAATTTGTTGTTGAGGTTGAAAGTCTACTCAGACAAGTTACTTGCATGTGTACAAGAACATTTTGTTTGTCTGTCTGTCTGTTTGTTTTTATTAGCAGATATCTCTTTAGTAGTCTAAAGTTTTATTCTTTACTTGAATTATTGTTTACTAGTCTCGTATTGTTACTACTTCGACTGCTGTTGATATTTGATTTCCAAATCCTTGCTAAACACATAACTGTAAATCATTGTCATCATCATCATCATTGTATCCATTTCCATTCAAAACCAACACTCACGAACAAAACCAATGACCACTAAACATTAATAATGCCAAATGAAAAATTATTTTGAGTTTATGGACAAGACATGTAACGAATTAAAAGTTAAGTCTGAATTGTTTCTATAGTCTAGATAGAACAGATTATAAACTATAGCTCACTTTGAATATATATTATATTGTTATATATATAGTTCAGACTTATGACTACAGTAGTTCAGACTATAGACTGCATTCAGTTCAGACTATTGTCTAAACTGTCAACTATAGCCTAGAATATAGTCCAGACTGTAGTCTATACATCAGACTTAAGAAGACTACTGTAGTTCAGTCTATAGACTACAGTCAGAACTACAACCAACAGTTCAGACTATTGTAGACTAGACTGTAGTCCAAACGTTAGTATATACTTCATTTATAGCCTAAAGTTCAGACTGAATTTCAAATTATAGCTTATAGTCTAAGCTGTAGTTTAAACTATTGCAAATCGCCCAGACAGTATTATATACACCAGACTATGTACTATAGTCCAAACTATAGTCTGGAGTCCACACTTAGTCCATAGGCCAGACTATAGTCTATAGTCAGAGTCTAGATTAGGCTATAATCTATAGTCCAAACTATAGACTATAGTGAAGTCCACGCTATAGTTGTTTAAGTTTATAGTCCAACCTGACTATAGTCTATAGGCCAGACTATTGTCTATACTCCAAATTATAATCTATAATCCAAACTATAGTGCAGACATTAGTCTATATTTCTATTGCAATTTATATCTTATTCAATTCATGTTTATTCTCAAAATTTATATGAGTGTAAACGTTTTATACCTTGTTTTCCTATAATTTCTCATGCTCCTCTGTTTGCCATCGTTATACATATATAAGAATTACCTTTTGAGGATCAAGGATGTGTTAACAATAGTAGTTTGTTTTCATTTGATTGCATTTGAAACACACATAATAACACAAAGAGGATTCTCATATCAAATTACATACCATATTTTGATATCTACATGTGTCCTAAAACTACAAAGTACAACATTTTTCTTGCTTTCAAAAGAAAAAAAAACGTGTATGCACTGAAGCATTTATGACCAAAAGGATAAAAAGCTTAAAGCTTAAGAAAAATGATTTGGAAATATTTTGAAAACCAAATACAAACACTTACATACAAATCAGACATGGTTGCATATTGACAATATAAAGATAAATGGAGAGAAATTGATGCAACTTCAAAAGATTGCCATTAATAAACCAGCAAACATTTTGACTTAACAATTATTTCTAATATATTAAAAAATACTAAACCCAATATAATTTGTTGAAAGCTAAAATTGTTTTCTTGGTTTGAATTTTCTTGAGCTACTCTTGCATTCTGTTTGGTATTCTAAGGATAAGGAAATAAATGTTTCATTTGCTTTGGTTTTGATGTAAGGATTTTTGGTATTTTCTTTTTTTATTTTATAGTCAGCAATGAATTTTCGGTAGTTGAGCATAAATCAAGGATTTTGTGTTCAACAGCTTTAGTAGAAAAACAAATCGTAATAATACTCCGGTGTGTCTTACAATATTTATACCAACTTTTTTAACGAACATCTTTAAGCAAATAATCTACCAAAATAATGTGAAACACTTCTACAAAATCTTTAGTTCTTTTTACTCTCAGTCTTAAATGTCTAAGTGTTTTGGGTTAGAAGAGGGTGGAAAATATATATTTTTTTTTAAATATAATAAATATAAATAGAAAATCTTAAGTATATTATTTACTTATAAAAAATATATATTTTTTAAAAAATAACAGTTGCATTGACCTTTGGTTAGGATAAAAAGGGGTTTTAAGCTTAAGTTTTTAAATTTATTGTATTTTTTCTTTTCCATAAGAATCCTATAAATATCAATTTTAAGTTAAAGGATTTAAAATAAGAGAAAAGATCAATTGAGAGATAATTTAAAAGGTGTTTTATTTAAGATATTATAGCATTTGAAGGTATGAAATTATGGCATTCTGAAAGAAAAATTTTAGTAACTTTAAAGATAGATTAAAGTAAGTATTATAAATATTCAATCTATAGTCCACATTCTAGAAAGTCGACATTATGGTCATTCCATTGTACACATAAAAGTCATTTAATAGTACACATTACTATTTGACATACAATAGCCATTCAATAGTATACACTATGGTCGTCTATTGCCAGACTATAGTCAGTGGATTGTCCAGACTATAGACAGTCTATTGCCCACGCTATAGTCAGTCTATAGTGCGCACTGTAGTCAGTCTATAGTTTATACTATAGTTAGTCTATTCTCCAGCCTTTAGTAAGTCTATAGTCCAGACTATTTTATAGACTATAGTCAGCATATATTCCGGGCTATAGTCCTGAATTTATTTCAGACTTAAGTTAAAAGTCAGTATGCAATTGAGCTTTGTCAGCCTATAGTACATACTGTAGTCTATAGTCCATACTGGAGTCAGGACATATGTCAAACTATGCTTAGTCTATTGTACACACAATAGTCATTCTGTAGTATACACTATGGTCAATCTTTTATCCAGACTATAGTCACTCTATTGTCCACACTGTAGTCAGTATATAATGCGCACTATAGTCAGTCTATAATCCGCACTGTAGTCAACCTACACTGTCCATACTGTAGTCAATCAATATTCCGCACTATAGTCAGACTATAGTTCATACTGTAGTCAGTCTATAGTCTAGACTGTATTTCAGACTTAAGTTTAAAGTCAAAATGCAGTTGAGGTTTGTTAGCCTATAGTACACATAGTGTGGTAAGTCTTTAGACCAGACAATCCTCCGTCTATGGTATAGTCTTTAAGTCAATTTATAGTCAAAACCATTGTCACTTATAGCCCAGTAAGTCTATTTTCCAGAATCGAATGAATTGAAAGTACAGATTATAGTCAGTTTATTTTATTGTCCAGAATATAGTTAGTTTACAGACCAGACTAACTTCAGTTTATAAGTATATACTATAGAATAAAAACGTTATATAGTTCTAACTGTAGTAAGTGTATAGCCCATATTACATATTATAGTATAGACTAGTTCAGATTTAAGTCAGTTTGTAGCACACATTATAATCAATTATCTCCTTATATATAGATACATAATATAACAAATTATTTCCTTTTAAGAAAATTTTTAAAAATTATTAGCTATTTCTTTTTTTTACCATAAATTTTTATTTAACAAACTACTTAAACCAGTATATTGCAAACTTGTCTGAAATCAAAATACTTTTTCGAAAAAAAAAGTTTCCCATAGAATATTACAACACATTACTAGCAAATGTTTTTGTGTGATAAATAAAAGTTGTTCATTGCAAAAACGAAAAATTGCAATAACTTTTGTTTAAAACCAGAAAAAGAGCAAAAATATAGAAAAGAAATATTAAATGTATTTAGTAAAACAACACATGTCTTGCAGTTCATTTTGTTATGTTGCTGAGATTTTTTGTAATTTTTTTTTTCAAATTTTTTGTTACAATTTTATTTCTTAAGCGAAAATAATGATGTCGCAAACCATGAAAACTCTACTATGAATGGCGTCATGTGTTACTTCTTAGTAAAGTAAATTATTTTTAGATTTAGCTTAAAAAATAAAAGAAGAACAGAAAAAAATTTATGAAATCTGAGATTTCAATTTGAAAAGTTTGTTTGCTAAATAGTTTAAGTTTAAATTGTTTTAACTGGTTGGAAGTTTTTAGCAACACCATAAAAAATTATAAAAAATTATTGGGTTTGTCAAAATATCATATAATCTAATAAGATTCTTAGTCGAACTAGCGATGTCCGTCTGTCTGTTAGCTAGTTAAAATTTGGAACAAATATTGTTTGATGTTAAAAGTGAACCACTCTATTGTTAGTCAAAAACTTGGATACAAAAATTGAAGATACCTCTCCGACTTTTCCGTCCATCTTTCACATTAAGTCATATTAAATATATTTGTTTATTATTCTAAAATTTTTGGGAATATGTTCGATTTTGTCAAAAAGATTATGGAAGTGATGGTGAGCATCAAAATTTCGACTTAGTTGAATCTTTTTTATTTTTATAAAATTTTGTTTAATTCGTTAAATGCAACAATTGTTTAAAATGTTTATATGCTTTAATTTAAGTTTAATTCTAAATAATTTTTATTTCTCTCGTTAACCCTAAGCATTAAGATTTATTATTTCCTTATTCTTTTCTTTAATTCCTCAGTTATATATAGTTGCCTTAATTGTAATTGGCCCTATCTTAGGGCATGTTTTTTATTCTACTTAAAATGTTGCCTTTAAAATGCCCCAACTCATTATCACTGGACATTTGGAAGCTGAAATGAGTTTTTTATGGGATTTTCTTTTCTGCTTAAAATATTGCCTTTTAAATGCCCTTCGGCTTTAAGTTAATATAGCGGAGTGTAAGAATAAGGTAACAATTTTGAAATTTCAATAGAACGATTTTTTTCTCACCCAGATTTTTGTTGGTAGCATTTCATAGAACGATATATGTATGTGCATGGTGATATATGTTGAATTTCTATTATAATAATGTTATAGTAAGAAACGATTAAATATAAACATAAATACTTTTTCAGTACATTCTATCCTATTTATACTTATATACGAAAAAAAAAATAATAAAAATTATATAAGGATTCTTTTGATATCCTTAAATGGCTTATAGTATTTTAGCTTTATCTATTAACTATTTTCTCTCTGTTTTCTATACATTCATTTGATAGAATGTTTGTAATCGAAAAAAAAAACTATAGGATACACACTCCTCGAAAAAAGAAAAGCAGAAAAACTCATACCATTTCGAATTCATTCGCGTGTTTAAGGCTTTCCCATGTACGACATAGTTATGTTTATGTTGTTTGTTTTTCTTAATGAAACTAATTTTCTGCCACTGACTTCAAATTAAAACGAAATTGTAGATAATTTTTATCGGCATTTTTTTTCTCTAATTTTTCTTAAAGACAAAATTAATCTTCTAACGTTTTTAGAGACGGGAATTTTATAGAATTGGCAGGAGCACAAATGTAGTTAATCGAAACATGTGTTAAGCTTAAAGTAATTTTCTCTATTGTTGTTTTCTTCGTCTTTAAGAAAATTTAAGATATCTAAGTTAAATTTCGTAGCAAAATATTTGTATTAAATTTTCTATAAACTTTAATTTAACTAAGACATTTTCTTAAATAAAGGCGTATTTATGTAAATATGAATTTTGCTAACAATTTACCTTGTACTAAATATTTATTATTATTTCTTTTTTCATTTTCATCATCCATCATATTTTTTAATTTCTACGCAACAAAAATGTATATAATTTTTGAATATTAAACCATGGGTGGGTTTCCTGTTGCCCTTTTATTTAAAAAATATATATATGTATATATATGAAATGAAAATTTAGGTTACATATTTTTTGAAATAAACAAAATATTTTGTTATTAGTCATATTTAATTTAAATGAACATAAAAGAAGAATTGCTTAATATTCGTATTTTTAGATTATTATACAACTATAGCCTGTACTATTTCCTGGAATTGAATATAGACTAGAATATAGTGTAGTCTGGTCTATTTATTATAATCTGAAATATCATGCATAGACTATAGTCTGAACTATATACAAGAATATAGGTTAAATATAAAGCATCAATTACAGACTAAAGTCTGGAATATGTATTAGTGCGTAAATTGGTTTACTTTTAACTGGAATATCTGAACTATAGAGTACTATAGTCTGTACTATAGGGTGGTTTATAGAGTGCTATAGTCTGGACTATAGACTACAGTGTACTATAGTCTGGTTCATAGATTACTATTGTTTGGACTATAGACAACAATAGGCTGGACTTTAAACTGATATAGTCTATAGTCCTAGACTAGAATAGTCTGAACTATATACTATAGTCTGGACTATAGTTTGTACTATAGACTCCAGTCTGTAGTCTGAACTATAAAGTACTATAGTCTGAAATATTGATTAATATTGTCTGAACTATAGATTACTACCGTCTGCACTATAGATTACTACAGTCTGGACTATAAATTAATACAGTTTGGACTATAGACTATTATAGTCTGGACTATAGACTACTGTAGTCTGGACTATAGACTACTGTAGTCTGGAGTATAGACTACTATAGTCTGGAATACAGACTACTATAGTCTGGAATACAGACTACTATAGTCTGGACTATAGACTACTATAGTCTGGACTACAGACTACTATAGTCTACTTTAGTCTAGACTATATATAGAGTACTTTAGTCTAGACTATAGACAGTAGTTTGGACTATAAAATATAGTCTATCGTAAAGCCATGTGTTTTAATTGAATTCATTATGATTGCCATGAGATTTTTTTATTTCCCTCTTGCGATTACCGTCGAAATTAAAATTCATAATCTTTAAAATATGTAAAACCTAAATGAATTTTGCTTTTTCCCCTCATTCTACCGCGACAAACATACTAGAACATTTACCTTGAATATGTTTAATATTCAACGCTTGAAGTTGCCTAAATTAAAGAGCAAGCTCATATTTGCTTAAAAACCATACTAAAAACAAATTAGTGGGTGTCATTGTTTCCGGTAAGTGTGAGCGTTTTTAGGAAAAAAAATGTTTAATATTATATTATACCACCTCCCCCCCCAAACTTTTTTCTGAATTCCCCACAAATTTAAATAACATCCTTTAATTTGATGTTATTACAAACAGCCGCCGCGTATTGTTTTCAATGTAAATTATTTTCTGTGTGAAGGAAAAAAAAAAAACTAATTACATAAAATTCCGAATATACATGAGTATTATGAGGATTTTCAATAGATTAATTAAGTGGTTTTGTTGTGTTGTGGGAGTAAGGGATTATGAAATGTGAATTTTTTGTTTTATTAAATATCGCGTAAAGTTCAAAACAGGTGTTGAAGTCATAAAGAGTATTTTTAGAGTGTTATTAAAATTTTTGGACATTTACGGGGAAATTTATGCATTATTTTTGTGTTAGGTAATTAGGGTAAATTGTAAAGACAAATTTATTGAAAGTAGTTAGAATTAATGAAAAATTTTATCTTTTTTTTTTGTTGGAAGTTGGTATTAATATATGACCTATAAGTAGGCAATGGTTATTGAAGATTTTATCCAATGCAATTATTGTTTTAATGAGTTCAACCTGTGTGGCCTCAAAGTAGGCAATGGAAAGTAAAATATTTAATTTTAGTCTTTAATTTAAGTAAGAGATTTAAATAATGATTGAAATAAAATCTTAAATACTATGTAATTACGTTTGTATACAAGATGTTGTTGACCTATAATATTTTTTTAATTTTTTTGGTTTTAATTATGAAATATTTAATTTCATTTATTTTTATTATTTTTTCTTTTTACAGTTTTATCCAAAGGCCAGGGTGAAACCTGTCGCTATCGTTTTTTGGGTAAATATGGCGGTTACTGTTGGATTGTTACTCAGGCAACAATTGTTTATGATAAACTTAAACCCCAAAGTGTGGTTTGTGTTAATTTTGTTATAAGGTAAGTCAGCTCAATTTTCCAATTTAGTACTAACACAATTTTTGACTAGTAATTATGTTATTAATTACTATGAATTTTTTCTGCTTTTATATAAGCTTAAGTGTTAATGAGTTGTGTTTTAGGGTTTAAAAATTGTTTAACTATTTAAGTTGAAATTAAAGAAATTTGTTCATTATGCAAAAGAAATAATAAGGCATTTCAAATCTTAAATGAGGACAAAAAAAAAAAACGTAAATGATATCAAATAAGATTAATGTTATAAATAACAACAACTTCACGGTTTTGTTTATATTATAAATTTACCTAAAAGTATGTTATATATTTTGTTAATTACTTGCTGCTTATAAATATGCTTTGGTATTTTGATGATATAATAAAATTTACAGCATAAGTTAAGGTGGTTTGAAAGCTTTTTTTTTTATTAGGGACATATAAAACATAACCATATAAATATTAATCATAAAAACTCTCAAAGATTGTCATCAATTTTATTTTTTTCGTTTTTTTTCTTTTTTCTTAAACCAATAATGTTTTTTTTTTCTTGTAATAATAAAAAATCCCCAAAACTCTAAAAAAAAACCTTTAGATTTTGCAAATATGTTTTCTCTGTATAAAAAATTGTATGCCTTAAGCACGTAAATCTATGTAAATTTGAAAATAAATTTCAGTTGTAAAGGAAACCAATAGGCTGTTTTTATAACACATGAATATATGCCAAAGGAAACCCAAATAATAATAATAAAAAAATAAAATAAAATTTCATTAAGATATATTTTTTTTTTAGACATAAAAATTTCAAATTAGAAATATTCAATGAAAATGAAAATCTGGAAATGTATAAGAAATGGCAATTTTCATATGTAAATTTTGCAGTTTTATAACTCTGTTAAAATTAACTTTATGCAAAACATTAAGTCAATTTTGTTTTTTTCTCATTTTTAAAAATGCAAAATATGTATTTTTCTTTTTATTAATTTTTATGTAATTGAAGCTCTTACAAGAACAGTGGGCGATAAAAGACTGCAAATGTACAATGATGATGTATTTAGTTATGTGCGTCATTATTTAAATTTCTTTTACTTTCTTGATATGACGGTTCTGGGGCAAATAGCTTTTATTATTCTTCAACTCATACTCATATATGATATGATTTCTTTTTTTTTTCTATATAATTTTATAAAGACTAAAAGCGTTTATTTTATTTATATATTTTTTATATATATTATATAAACTCATTGTTATTCATCTAAATAAATAAAAAATATATATGTATAAATGGATGAATGAATGGTTGTTTAGATGGATAGATGTTTGCATAATTTGTAAAGAAAAAACAAATTGTGGAAAAATATAGGCAAAGATTATGTGTAAAAAAAAAGAAAATAACTTGTGACGAATTAAAATAACCTTAACAAATTACCAGACACACAATTTTATATACAAATGATATCGAATATCATAAAATAAATATGGTTTGCTTTGTGAAAAAGAAAAGATAATGAGTTAAATGTCTTAAGGAAAGAATATATGAAAACTTATATAACATAATTTAGTATAATCTGAAATCTACTAAAAATAGCAATTTTGCTAAAAAAAAGCAAATTAAAAAAAAATTGCTAAAAATAGCAATTTTTTTCAAAAATTTTTGGAAAATTTTACTAAAAATAGAAAAGATTTTCAACAATTTACAAAAAATAGCAAATTTTTTGAAAAAATTACTAAAAAAAAGCAAATTTTTGGAAATAATTTCTAAAGTTAGGCAATATTTTGAAAAATTTACTAAAAAATAGCATTTTTTTTAATTTAGTAAATTCACTAAAAATAAAAATTTTTCAAAAAATAAC
>JACGTJ010002913.1:0-13910 GCA_014858695.1 Chrysomya rufifacies | reverse complement strand
TTTTTTTTTTTTTTTTTTTTTGATCCACCGATTCAGAATATATACTTTTTGGCATCTCAAATGAAAAATGTAGAAATTTCACAAGGAATGAAAAACTTATTTATAACCTATTCCTATTGTGCATTAAATGGGCGAAGGCCATTGAAACCAAACTAATATTTATTGTATCTTTGAAAATTCTCAACATTTTATTTTGGCAAAACATATAGCATATGTTATTACTTAGGATGAAGTCGAAGTGAAATATTATCAAAATGTTATGAGATTGTTTTGTTAGATTACAAGGAACTTGGAAATCTAATTTGGGTTGGTATTTGTATTGCTTGATATTATAAGAATCAGAACTGTATTGGACAATACTTTAAAAATGCTATAACGTATGTTATTAACGAAGTTACAAAGTCATTCTCTCTTAAAAACGCAAGAAAAGTGGTTTTTGCCAAGTTCATTTTTCTTGCTCCCAAGTGGCTCATACCGAATAAAAATCATACATTTTAAATGCTCTAAAACTATTATTATAGTTCCTTGCTACTGCGCCTTGTTAATGCATAATTTTTTTAATCTAGGTGAAACGCTTAGAAGTAATATAATTTGATGATTATCGCTTCTTTAAAGCTTAGTCACAAAATCGTAATGAATCCAGGAAAGGAGTTGTTGTTTGTTGGCCAATATCATCTGGCTGTACAAAAACTGATTATGGCACAATATATTTCATTTCATATTCATTATTTTGTGCATTATTAATATTTGACGAAAGAATTTTTAGTTTAATAAACTATTTCTCCTTTTGGCTTCATCTGATTTATCTATGTTACAATTATCACGTTTAACTATTTCTCACTTTAGCCTATCAATAAGAATCGAAATAAAATAACAATCTGGCCAAAGATGGTCAACTCAGTGACAGCTATATAAACTGAAAATTTTTAAATCAGAAAAGAACAGCCAGAGACGGCAAAACTGTTACAATAACCAAAGATTAAATTAACTTAATTGAAGCAAATGTAATTTGCACACTTTAACTACATTTTAATTAACTTACCTAAAATTAGATTTATGACTTGATGAAGGCTGTGCAGCTATATTATCGGATGTGGTAGAACCGCCACCAGAAAATCGATCTTCTGTTATGGAACGTCTACTGGTATGTGGCACTGGCAAAGGTTGACTAGACATACTCAACAAAGATCCAGCACCTCTAAAATACATAAAAAACCAATAACAAAATTTCACAATTAACATTATTAATATTTTATATTAAAAAAAAACTTACAAATCATCATCACTAACATTACTACTACGTCCGGGTAATATTATATCATCTTGACCCATAATTGAACCAGCCAAATCCATTAATGAAGCCGATTCCAATTCACAACCTCCATCATCATTATCATCAATATCGCTATCAAAATCACTTAAATCACTGGGCATAAATTGTACATAAGTATGTAATTGCATGAGCAGATGATGTTGCAACATCCACAAAACCATTTGAGCCAGAATACCTTGTCTAGCAGATTGTTGCAAAGGTGTGGTTAAATGGCCAATAGAAGTGGGCAGGGAAAAATCAGAAATCACTTCAAACAACGACATTCCCGGAAAACGTACTGAAAACTTTTCTACCAGGTGAGATTTCGTATGTAATGGAGCATCTGGTGCTATAACATAAACATTTGTTTCACATAATGGATATATAATGGTTGCCTTTGCCCAGTAGACCAAATGTGAGACTAATTTGTAAACATGTTCTATGCTAAGATCAGCATCAGATGCCATACTTTGTAAGCTCATTAATGGCGTATAAACTTCAATAAGTTGTAATAGCATTCTGGCACCAGCTGGTGGTACACAGTCCAAAAGTTCTGCAAAATCTACTAGTAATAACATGCCGTGATAAGGTTTTAAAGATTTCAAACAACGATCAATTGTTTCAGGATCGACCATACTGCCTTTTTTATGTAGTTGATGAGCCTTTGCTGGTAAGCAAAAACTTAAAGTAAGATTTTGATTAATTGTACTGTTTAACAGCCCAGTGGTACATAGATCATGATATATGGATTTTAGAGATTGTGCTAAAGTACAACGTTCGGATATTAAATCAAAGGCTTTCTCTAAAGGCTGTTGCTTTGAAGAAACTTCATCATGTGTTCGAGCCATTAAAACAGTTTCTTCCGTTAGATAACCCACTCTTTGTTCCTCCACTTTCAGGGCCAGTCCTAGACGTTTACTTAGATCATAATAACATTTAACGATAGAATAACTCGCCTGAGCGTGCAAAGCAAATACAATATTTACCAACATTTGTTGTGGCTGAGATTTTTGGGTATTTTGATTATTTTGCGATGACGTTAGACTTTGTTGCATAGACACTTGCTGTTGGTTGTTTTGTATAGCATTTAAATTAGTTGCAAAATTTGTCCTTTGTTCCTTTTTGGACACCAATGTAGGATGACTTACAAAACGTACATCGTTTATTTTTAGTTCAAACTTTTGATTACACAATTGTGGTTTAACAGCAAACAATGGTGCTAAGACTTCATCGGCAAATCCATGCAATTGACCAGCTTTGGTAACCGCAATGTTGTTGCCACTATTGGGTGCGGCCGGTTGCAATAGATCGTCTGCATTTTGTAAAGCAAAACGACTGCGTTTCTTTTGCACTAAATCTACGCCGTTTTTGGAATTGGAGCTTACTATGCTACTACTGCTATCAACATGTGGTACAATGGGTGGAGGAGCCGGTAGAGCGAATGATGATTTTTCACCATTAGTCAAATGGTATGGATAACGATATAATAATCGATCTCCTTTACTATCCAAATATACCAATATGATAGCCATCGGATTAACTTCCATGATTGCGGAAAATATTCGCTCACATCAACAAAAACAATCCGCAAACGAGCAAGTAAAAAGAGAAAAAATAATTAAATTTTCTTTTCATTTATTTTTATCAGCTGTTTTTTGTTGATAAGTTTAGGCATAGTGTTGTAAAGCGCTTAGATATAAAAAATGAACTTAAAATGGAATTGAACAGAGTTGTGTCTTCAAAGTTCATTTCTTAAAGACATAACGTAATTATGACAGAGTTGTATTTTAATTAAACGAAACTACTTATGGTTTAGTTTATTTTACAAGATTATGAACATAATTATTATTACGAACAAATAAATGAAAAATTGTATCCGTTTAAAGTTAGGTCAAGAATGTTTGAAAATTTTCTGAAATTGTTTTATTTTGGAGCTGTGACTAACGATTATTGTTCAAAATTGTCACCTTTAGAACTAGCTCTACGGAAACGTTTCGTAACGGTTTTTGAACTAGTTTTTTGATCATTGATTATTAAAAATTGTAAACGGTTCTAAAACCATTTCTTTGAAAAATGATTTGTATTTTTTCTTCATTGTCACGTTTGAAATTATTTTCGTAGAATCACTAGGAAACCTATTGATAACTTTTTCCAATGGGCCAAAAATCGGTTCTTCTATTCAGGAATACATACGTACATGTTTAATAAAACATAAATCTTTGTTACGTTTTCAATCTTAGGTCACATTTTAATATATTTTTTCTATTTCTACTATTTTTTATTTTTTTTTTTTATTGTAATTCCAAAAAAATAGTTTTATTTCGAAATTTCAGAGGAAGCAAATTAGAACAGATTTTTGGACTAATAACTTCGTTACGACACAACTAGTTTTAATGTCGTAACTACTTACGACACAATTAGTTTTAATGATATTATTAAAATAATTTAAAATCACTTCCAGATTTATTAAGAAAAAGGCTAAAAATATATTTTTAATACATAAATAAATATTTTAATACTTAAAAAAACATTTTATTTATTATTTAAATAATATCTTTTATATATTTCAAAATAGTTTCGTGAATTAATCAAGTAAGTTTTAAATTTTTCTCAAAGTTTTTTCATATATGAAAAATAAATATGCATATATTAAAATATATTATATAAAATTCACAAAAAAAAAAAAAAAAATTATTTTTGTAAAGAGAAACGATATGTATGTTCAGTAGAGAAGTTAAAGGTGTTCCAAGGCTCAACTTCGAATACCAAATATTTGTAACCCTTATTTCTACTCGATTTCAAATATATGTATATCATGTTAATTCATTTTCCACTATTACTCGATTTCGTTTAGATACCAGGATGAAATTAGGTACAAAGATAACTTTCGCAATTGTTATGGAAAAATCGATAAAAATCGTGTCAACATATAGGATAAGAGATATATTAAAACTTTAATGATTAGAGTTTTAATATATCTCTCAATTATTTTTCATGTGGAATCCGTTTACTGAAGAATGAATTAAATAATAAATTTATTAATTAAATATTTTCTTAATAAAATTAAAAAAACCAAAGTTATCAAATCAATTGTATTCCTTTAAGGCATCTCGAGTGATTTCAACATCGAATTTTGTATAAATTGTTTAGTATTAAAGTTTATTTTTTCCTTTGATTTTCAAATTAATTTCTACATTGTATGTAATTTAGCTTTTTTAGTGAAGCGAATTGGTAGACAATCGGTTAAAATTCTGGACTACATATATACCCACATTTACCTTCTACATTTCTACCAATTTGTACTACGATTTGTATTTTTTTTTTTTTAATTTAGACACCTTCGTCTACTTTTGTTATCCGATTAGTTTTTTTTTTTTTACAGTTAGTTAATAAAAAAATTATTATTTTTATTTTTTTTCTTATGTAATAAAATTTCGAGCGTGTTCGATTCGAATCCAAAAAAATTAACAACGTAAAATTTGTAATGAAAATAAAGAAGTTTGTTATTGCAAAATGTGCCCGAGTTTATTTCAATTATATTTATACGAAAAATTTAAGAAATTGTTAAAAATTTTGCTAACCTACAATGAAAAAATAATCAGTTAATATTTATTGACAAATTTCCTTTTGGCTAAAGGAAAGAGCTCATGTTAATCAAAATAGGACAACTTAATATAATTTAAACTTGAAAGTTAAAGAACGTATATAAAAATTTACTGCAAATTATTATGACTAAAATACTCAAATTTTCAATAAAAACTATTAATTGATGTGCTTAAGTACTATAACATATTATAAGTGTATTATGTTTGTATTACTACAAAATATATAAAATATTTTAAAATCTTAAAATATTTTTGGACTTTTTTGTTGAGTTTTAAAGAAAAAAAACAGTTAATATATCGAAATTGCTTCTGTTAAAGAAAAAACATTACAAACTAACAAGCAGCATGTTTTTTGGGCCTCATAAAGTTATAAAAATGTTCTAATACAATTTTCATTAAATAAGTTTAATTTGTTGCACTAAAAACAAAAGAATCTGGCAATATTTTCATTTCAAAATACAACCATGTGCGTTAATTGGATTTAAACGCCAAAAACTTATCGAAGAATATTTGTTAAAAGCAAAATATAAAATATACGATAAAAGCAACAGCAAAGGAAAAAAATGAACTGAACGAAGAGCCGCCATTTATTGAATTTTGCAGTCTTCGAGTGAACGTACGTGAAAAAGTTGTACACAAATTTTCCTTCTACAAAGGGAGAAAATGTAAGTGACTAAAAACATTTAAATGCATAAAAATAAAAGATATTTTTTAGCAAAATAATTTATATTAATGAAGTGAATTAAATAAAACAAAAAAGTGAAATAAAAACTAAAAAAGATAATGTAAAAGAAATGAAAAACTAATAAATGTAAGTTGGTGTTTTTATTATACATTAGTATGTGTATGTGTGTTGGTCTTCTGTTTGATAAAATAGTATTTTAAAAGGTGTTGTGCAAAGAAGAAGAAGAAGAAGAAGAAAAAAAGGAAAAAGTAATACAAATAAAATTTCGGAAGGGGCAATCGCGAGAGGGACGAATCTAATAATTATATAGTGTTGTTTTATAGAAATATAAAATGAAATCAAATATATGTAATATATTTGTATGTGCATATAAATACACACATAAATATAGTATATGTGTGTATTTTCACTAATTGTACATAAAATGAAGATGAGAAGAAACGAAAACGACATATTTTTGTTTTAAACAATTTGATTTGATGATTATTAGTTGTTATTGTTCTAAGAAGTGTTGTTGAGTGTATGTATAAACTTATCTTATACGTGGGCAATTTTAATAATTTTATACATTCTATTCTGTTTGTCTGTACACACAAAAAAATATAACAAGTGCATATCTATTGCATATTCCATTTCTTTATACCAAGGGGGAGGGGGCAAAGCAAGACATATGTACATACGAAACGTATGAAATTTAGAAAGTTTTTGCATATTTTTTAGGTAAATAATCTAGAATTTTACAAGTATACCCATTAATATTCTCATTTACACTTGCACATTCAATCAAGCCCTGAAAAATTCTATATATTTTTTTAATATTATTTGTGTATACTGAATTACATACTAATCTCTATGTATGTATACAATAATAGTATATGTGTATATTGATATGTATTTACATTTAAATATATTTGTATTTGCTCGCGATGTAGATGAGATGTTGGGCTTGTAAAAACGCGATATAGTCAAAGGGGGGCTGGTGGGGTCACAGACACAAGGATAGACATCAGTAGCAGACCACAAGAGATGGTTGGTTGTTCGTTAGTTGCTTAGGTTTGATGGCTGTCCTAAGCGAATTTATGACAAGAAAAAAAATAGTCAAAAGAAAAACGAATAAAAATATCAAAGCAAAAACTTGAAAAAGTTTAATTTTATATATTGTTTTTGTTTTCATTTCTCTTCTCCCATTCTTTTGCTTCTTCTAGTTATTTTCTCAAAATATTCTGGCAATATTGGTCGCCAGAATATTTAGGACAAAAGCAAATAAAAAAAAGTTAGGTTAAAATACAACCCTGAATGGTAAAAAGTAGTGTGTATGCATAGAAAAAGAAGAAAAAAGAAAGAAAAAAAAAGGAAACTATACAACACTACCACTTCCACTGAATAGATTTGTAGTACATTATTTTATACCTTTGTCGCGCCAACTATTTTTTCTTTCCTCATAAAAAAAATTATTAAACTTTTAGTGAATTCAATGGATAAAAATAAGAAAAAATTAACCTAACAATTAAAAAGTGAAAGGATTAATTTGTTAAGTGAATTATAGTTTTCAAAAGCTGAAAAACTATTTGAGTGAAAAACAGTGACAAGTGAAAAGGAAATAAATATAAATAAAATTAATTGGTCGCAATTACGTCTTAAGTTGTAAATGAATTGTGTGTGTGTAAAAAATAAAATATAATTTACACGTTAGCAAATAAAATTTGCTAAAAATTTATCCAAATGGCTTAAAATAACAACATTAGCAAAACAAACAAAAATGGTAAGTTTTTTACACTTATTCTCACTCCTCTCGGTGATTTTAAAGTAATTTTAGATAAATATTTTTCACAAATCAACTCTAAAGGATAATTAATATTTAAATTAGTGTTTAAAATAAATGAAAACTTTTATAAGTGTATTGATTTATTTTTTATTACAATAAATAAAGGAAATTCTAACGTTTTTATACGTATTTTTCTGTTTCTTTCCCAATTTGACTTGTCAAAGTTCAGGCCGCCATATTGAATAAAAATATAAATGCTTCTTCTTCTTAGAATTTTAGAAACATAAAAATACAGCTTTTTACTCAGTAATAGTTAAATTTTTTTACAAAAAATGTGTAATATGAAAGTATTATTCTATTAGAGAAATTTAGTGAAGATTTTTTAAAAAATCCAAATATTTTGTTAACAAAAAATTCAATTGAAAACCAATTTGCAAAATATTTTCTTACTACGTTTTAAATCACCAAGTAGCCATCTTTTGTATATTTTTCTCTTTCTATCGTACGGCATTTTGCACAGACAGCAAAGTAGCTGGCTCTTTTTATAATTTATTGGCTAGTTTGTCTTCTATTTCTTTCGTAAAAATGGCGTCTTTCATGAGTATGTAGAGTACGTAAATGTGTTGGAAACGCGTGTCTGATGATTTTGCGACACAATTTTCCATACTGTGCAAGTAATTAATAAATTAAATTGTTTTTTTTTGTTATAACTGTTTTATTTCTAACATATTAATCGTGTAAAGTGTATATCAATTTTTATTAACTATTGATTTTTTTTACTTTACCCAATGTGGCAGCACCATTTTTTTTCTATTTTCACCTATACACTTGTACCCTTCATGCATACATATTAACTAACGTGTTTACTGTTTTGGTTGGGGACTTGCGCAGTGTTGTATTTTTGCAAATTACATTTTACCTTATATATTTTTTTCTAACTAAATATCACAAAAATTATATTTTAATTGAAAACTTGATAAAAATAGATATAAATATCATATATGTATAATATTGGCATGACTCATAATATGTACGGAAAAATTGCATTAATTTTTTCATAAATATTGAGGTTATTTTTAGTTGGGTGCTTAGATTAGTTTTAATGTTAATTGTATGACAATGTGTGATATTTTTCCTTCTAAATAATTGAAGAATATTAATAATTAAAATATTTTTATTTTAAATAATATGTTTTAATCTCTTAACATTTCATTTTTTTTTATTTTATTCTTGTTCTTATTTCTTCCTCTATACGTACGAGTTTGTCGAAAAAAAATCTGTGTTCTGTGTTTATATACTTAAAGAGGAAAAAAAAAGCTTAACAAGTTTTTGTATAGTTGTTTCATTTTTGCCAATGAAATTTTTGAATAATTTGAAAAAAAATTCCATAGTTTTGTCTCTTTTGTTAAAAGAAGAATAGAATATAAGTTTAGCGATTTTTCTATTATACCTTCCATTTTATTTTATTTTTTTTTATTTCATACATATTTTCTTTTGAATCGAAAGCAAAAGTTGTAGAACTGGTTACTTTTTTGTGTATGTGCTTTGATTATTTTTTTCTTTGTTCTCTTTTGTTATTTTATTTCTGGCAATGAGTTGCCAATCCTTTGATTGAACCTAGACATTTTGAGATTTTTTGTTAATACAAAAGTGTTGCAATGTAACATGTAGTAAACCCTTCCACGGTTTGGGAACATCGAAATTTTTCAAAAATTTTCGAATGTTTTCAACACTCTATTCGATTGTTGATACGACAAGCATAGAGTTTTTTTTGTGTGCAAATTGTGATTTGTTGGCAGACTATGTTTTTGTTGCATCCCTAGTGTTGCAACGTAACTTGTAGTAAATCATTCCCCGTTTGGGCACACCAATATTTTTTAATAATTTTCGAATGTTTTCAACGCTCAGTCCGAGTGTAGATACGACAAGCTGAAAGTTTTTTGTGTGCAAATTCTGATTTGTCGGTAGCCTATGTTTTTGTTTGTCGTACAATCCCCATATATATCCTGATCGAATGTTGGTTAAACTGCCATTATTATAAGTTAGCTATGTATATAGCCGCCATCATATCACAATATGGAACGACTGACTACATCGTAGGACATGCCCATGAAAATATTGTAATGTTTTAAATAAAATAAGTAGATACATAGTAACTATTTTATTATAACTATATATTTTGAGGTTAATGGATGCACCAACAAGTGTGTTTGTTTTTTTTTCGGAACCGATCGTGCTCCACATTTAGCTAACTATTGAATCTGCAGTGAACCTTAATCCGATGAGCTATTGGTTAGGATATATCGCCAAAGTCTAGAAGTCGAGTAGACAATAAAGATCTTTTTGATCAAAGTCTTGGCCACAATAGAAATTTAGATAATGACAAAGAATATCTCTAATCAAACATAAATATATTAAATTGATTTTTTATTATTAAATCGAAAAAATTCTCTTTATATATTAAATTTTGTACAATTTAAAGATAGGCGTAAACCTGGAACCTGTTAAATTTGTCCGAAGAAAAGATTCAACCAGCTCGTATTAAAAAAAAGAAAAAAAAAATCTATATAACTTTAAGCGAATATTATTGAAATTCAAAGACTAAAGGCAAACATAGTAAATGTAAGACTTAAAGCAAAATAAATTACTATCTAATAATACCTTTAACTATTGCTACAATCAGTGAACATTAATACCGCATTCCATAGAAAAACAAAATAATTTCAAAACATGTTTTTAGTGTAATAAGAAAGCTTAATATTCAAACAATATCCTCTGAAAAAAATCAAATAAACGTTGCTTAATTTTTAATACCTAAAGATAATTACAAAAATAATTGAATTGAATAACTCTAAGTAAAACTATTAAAAAAAATAATTAGCTAGGAAATTAAAAAAATAAATAATAAATAAAAGAAACATAAAAGCAAATCATAAAACTACATTCAAATTCAATACAGTTTCAAACAAATCTAAATATATGATTTGGGCTTTTTTCATAAATTTACGAAATGTATTTTTTAATTGACAACATTTGCCCATAAATATTTATATATAAACCGATTGTTGGTTATCATATACATAGATAACTACACAATATTATAATTCACGATGTGCTTGACTTAATGCATTAAAATATTCTACCCTACCTCACTAAAAAACAACAACAACAAAATCAAAAGATCAACAGCTAAAATATTGCAAATATATTATAAAAATATCTTAGTATTTGTACATTTTTATGCCTGAATAGAATAGAAAACGAAAGAGAGCAAATTGACCATTATACATATATGATCTCTATTTTATAATTTCTTAACGATTCCCTATAAATTTGTCAATATCTCATTAAAATATGCAAGAATTTTTAATAATTTTGAATTTATTTTTGTACTATCAATAAATTAAATTGTACATGTTTATAATTTATTGTTTATATACATATATTCTTTTTTTATATTAGTATTAATTAGACTGCACCCTTATTTTGATTGTTGTTTTTGTTGTTTTAGACCGTTTCTATATTGTGCAATTTGTATAAATTGACATTTTTATTTTAAATTTAAATGCGTCGTATTTATTTTACAATTTTATATAATTTGTGTATTTTTCATTTTTTTATTGTATGGGTTTTAATTTGCTATTATTTTCAAAATATTTAATTATTTTTTATCATCAACTTGATATATGTAGATATATATTTATAACTATAGAAAATTTAGTAGCGAAAAAGTACAGGTTGTGAAATGAGTGCAAAACAAATTAAGTAAAATATGTAATCAAATGTTTATTGACTGATCAGCATCCAATTTTTATAAAAATTTTAATGTTCCTTAAGAAGGATCATCACAATTGCTTAAGAAGCCTTGTAGCGTATACCGTAAATACGCTGTCGAATTGGAATTCTCAATAAATTTGTTATAAACATAATTGGAGTAAATGCGGTGTACATAAATGTTGTTTATCAGTTTGTTTTTCTTAATAATTAATGAAAATTCTATTGCTTTTTACATACTATATAATTAAAAAAGCATACGTTTATGTTGTATAGAACGCCCGCAAGTTTAATTATTAGCTTACATTTCCTTATCTCTCTCTCTCTTTACCTTCTCAATCTCGCGGCAAAGCCAATTAAATAAACATTTACAGTGTGGTATATACTTTAGCATATTGTTTAATTGTGTATCTCATTCTGACATGACCTACAGAAATTTTATGGTATCGTATTCCTTTAGATATGATCTTGATCGTATGTGCTTAGGAAGAATTTTCAAAACACTGCTCGTTTTGTCCGGTATTAGTTATAAGGCACTATAGACCCTATAGTTTCTGTTTTTCAAGTCCAAGTTCCAGAAGCTTTTCCAAGGATCCATACCTTTATTGTATGAAGAATGTTGCTTATTGCCATAAGGCACTAGAAACCCTACAGTTTGTGCTTTTCAAGTCCAAGTTCCAGAAGCTTTTGCAAGGATCCATACCTTTAGTGTATGAAGAATGATGCTTATTGCTAGTTTTCCCAATTGTTCTAAAGGAAATATTATTAAATGGTGAATATGTCTTATGTTCGCATATCAAAAAATGTTCAGATATTAAGTTAAATTCACAATATATTGCTAAAACTGCCAAACTGAGAAAATGCAGAGTTCATGCTACATCAATTTGAAAGTGATGTAGATCGCTATTCATTACGGTACACCAATTTAAAAAAATACCTACTTGTATCTTCTAAAATCGTTGAAATATAAGGTGCAACATATTTTTTTATAGATTTCAAAATCTCATAATTTTCTTATCACCACTTAATTTTGTAATATTTTAAAAAAATTTTGATTATTTTATTTTAAATATTTAGAAAATGAGTGTTTCTTATCTCTTTTTATTTAATATAAACTGACCTAAGGCAAATAAAACTTTAACAAAAAATTAAATTATTAAAATGATAAAATATTTTCAAATCAATTTTTAATGAAATAAAGTCCTTTTATTTATAAAAAAAGAGTAAATAAAAGCGTAATATGAGTGACGCAAATACAAAGTCTTCAACTGACATTTACCCAGACATTTTATTATCAAGATATCTACTTTAAATATTTATATGTATATACAATAAAGTACATGCGTTCTTCATGTGAATGTTTCAATGTTAAAATTTTTGTAAACAAATCAATAAATGGCATATAAACGACCACCTTAATAATGTATGGTGGGTAAAATCCCTCTGTTAGAAGAATAAAATAAAAAAATAATCTAAGGACATGAGTATGTGGGAGAGGATATTAAAGAAACAACAATATATTAGGCAACTATAATTGTTAAATCTTTAAATTAACTTAAGTTATTAAAATTTCATAAAATTATTATAAAATATTTATATTTTACATTATAGCTTTAAATTATAGTTGTTATGTTTTAACGAAAACATTCCAAAAGTTCAAAATAATTGAAAATTTCAATTAAAATATACAGATTTATAAGAATCATAATAATAAAACAAAAACTTATAGAATATAAGGTGGCACTTTAGTTACTACTTGAACAAATAAAACAATTTTATTTATTTTATTGTACTTTATAATAGT
Source organism: Chrysomya rufifacies (assembly GCA_014858695.1). Taxonomy (NCBI): domain Eukaryota; kingdom Metazoa; phylum Arthropoda; class Insecta; order Diptera; family Calliphoridae; genus Chrysomya; species Chrysomya rufifacies. The sequence continues at coordinate 965 of JACGTJ010002913.1, read as the reverse complement.
TTTTTTTTTAATAGTATTTGGTATTAGCTGCAGCTATACTATTATGTGCACAGACTATTTAGTATTATTGCATTGTATAGTATTTGTATTAAATGATATGATTATATGTTTTAATAGAAATGTAGGCAAATTTCTGTATATTTCTTTATTTTATATATATATATATAAAAAATATCACGTATTACACTAAATGTAATAGACGTTCAACTAGAAAAAATAAAAAAAACGAAATGAAAATTATTATTGTTACAATGCTGTTACTATATAATGCAACCGCTGCTGATTGCTAATGTGTTGAATAGATGACGAGTGCCAAGGCAAAATTAGTGCATTCACTTTTTGGGTGCTACGAACTATAAGACTAACTAAACAGCCGTTCGACCGAACGAGCGACCGACCAAACAAACGACCGATAAAAAAAATCAAACAACTAAACAATCAACAATAGAGCAAGTAAACTCTTGTGTCGTTAAACAAATAAAAAAAACCAAAACTATTATTCTATACAAGTAGACAAAAGAGAAGTTATAGTAAACGTAATTGCAAAAGAAAGAAAATAAATATGCAAGAAAATAATAAAAAAAAAAAAAAATATTGTAGAAAAAATAAAAATTATAAATACAAAAGCTTAATATATTTAAGTATAATGAATTGGAAAACAATTTTTAAGTAATTTTAATTTTTATTGTATAATTATAGTACCGAGAATTATAAGGCATTAATTTATACACCCAATATATTCGCTTTAGTTTAGTGTATATTTTAGCATATGAAATTGACACCCCAAGAACTGAAACTGTACTAAAAGAGAATTGAACTAGAAACAAACTAGAGCTGAAATAGAAACGAACTAGAGTCGAAATAGAACTAAAATATAATTGAACGAGATGAACTAAAAGTGAACAGAACTGAACGAGATCAAAACTAGAGGTGAACTAAAAGTGAACTAGAAGTGAACTAGAAGT
>JACGTJ010002912.1:0-10287 GCA_014858695.1 Chrysomya rufifacies | reverse complement strand
CGATTTTTTATATGAAAAACTAGTGATCACAAAACAAAACAAAAAGCACTTTTTCCATTTCGATCAGGGTAACGGATGGTAAGTTGGGGAAAGAGGTAACATCTCCACTCGGAGACCAGTAAAGGCCAGAATAGGTTATTATATGATCCCTTCAAGAGTATAGATAAAAGAAGGAATAGGAGAAAGAATGAGAAAAAAGGATGAAAGGAAATCGCAGTGGACAAAAACAACTCGAAGATCAGTATAGGTCCATTATGATCCCTTCAAGAGCATAGATAAAAAACAATAAGAAAAAAGGAAATCACAGTGCCCAAAAACACGGAATTTCCACCTCTATTATTTTTCTACCAATAGCCATTTCAATCCTCTTATTTAATCAAGATTAATTTCCTTGACTCTATCGAATTCCGATAGGAATTCATACACAAATCATTTTATAATTATAAAATTATATATGTACGATGGATTCGAGCTCATTGACCCCCACACACTTCGCTATCATTGCATCTATCGCAGAATGACCCGTAAAACTAAAACAGGTAACAATAGTAATTAATTATTAGCATTTCATACGCGATCAGCTTTTGTTCATAATAAAAATCTTCTTCTGTCTCACATTCTTAAATACTTTGAATGCTATTAGAGTCTAGTGTTGCATAGGTAATTGGAGTGCTACATATTAGAAATGCTTTTTGACTTTGTTTCACAATAATTATATCTATCATTTTATAAAAACAAACCTAATTAATATGTTATATTAAGAAATTTAACTTACTTTCTAATTTCTCTGTTGTATCACCATTATTTAAACTATTTGTTATGGATTTGCTTAATGTTGAACAATTAGATGTATGATCATACTCCAAGGAGTTATAACAAGATGAATAATCATTTTCATTATTGTTATTGAATTGATTAGAATTTTGTTTGGCCGGTACGGCTTGATAATGATGCTGTTGTATTAAAACACCAGTAGGGCCCTAGGAAATTTTAATAATTGTCATAAAATCAAGCAATATGTATTTAATTTGTTTACCATACCTTAGGAAATATATGGGTCCAACGTCTACGATTTGATGTTAATTTAATGGTAACATGAGATGGATCAAATGGATTAATTAGAGATCTTCCTGGTCGCACTATAGGTGCTATAGAAACAATTGAACGTCTAGCATTTTTCTCGGAAGCCAAAGATTCAGAGAGATTAGTGACATCACTCTAAAATAAAAACAGAAATTCATTAATTTAAGAAGAATTATAAATATAAAAATAATAAAATAAAAAAATATCAAACCATAGCTGCTAATATGCCTGAAGTGCCGTGATGTATATCTGGATCGGACATTTTACGTCTTAAACTAGGCACTTTGGTAGGTGTAAAATGATCCCAATCATTATTTTGAAAAGCATAGGTTTCTAAACTTGGCACTGAGGTTTTCTTGGCTCTAACTACACGCTGTAAAGAGCTTAATTATAAAACAAAAAACATTAAACAAAACAATTTTAATTCATTCATTTATGCAGTGTGCGTTACCAAGTTCCTTGAGCCGGAGGAGGTTGAAATATTTGATCATCATAGGCTTCATAATCAAATAAGGAATTGTGTATATATTCAGATTGATTACAGCTAAGAAAATTCTTTTCGTTGTCCTTAATTTAACAAGTAAAATTTATTAATTTTATAATTTTTATGATTTTTTTTTAACTTACGCTATTGGTATCCATTTTAATGGGAGCATTTGCTATCTTGGGTGGTAATTTAATGCGTGGTATAAAATTCGAATATGCTATCTTTTTATTGGTGGAATAAAAACTTAAATTAATCCAATGAGGCAAAGAATAATCATCAGCCGCTGTTAAAGAAGTATCTTTATTATGGAATTTTAACAATGGAACAGCATGTAAAGGTTGTTCGCCTACACATACTAAATCACTGCCCACACCATTATCTATAATCTAAAGAATATTTTAAAGGAATATTAGAAAATATTGTTTTCGTTTAATGTATCCAAACTTACTCTTTGTTTTGTAATATTAGTAAGTTCTCGATCAACTTCAAATACACCCACTCCAGGTGTTATTACCACCGACAATTGTCCCGTACGATCGAAAGTACGATCCAAATAATGTTTTTCAAAAGTATTTAAAGAAATATTTAAAACTTCTAAAAAATTCCCTTGAGCCGCTGTAGAATTATAAGCTGTTGGTATTTTGACACCCTCACGTGCATGATAGTTCAATACAGTCTTTTGATAAGATGTAAATAATTTTCTTAATTGACCCAATACCGTACACCAATCATCGTTACGTTCATTTTGTATGGCAACACGATAGAAATCTTCATAAAATCTTCCTTTATAATCCATTTGTAAACATTCACGCATATGATCGGGAAATTCATCCAATGATTTGGCAGCGTAAAATGTTCGTGAAAATAAAACAATGGTAACTTCATGATTACATCCTAACTTTTTCCATTTGTGGAAGAGTTCGGTGAGGAAACCATTGACAGCTTTTTCAAAATACAAATCACCATGTATATCAAAGTCCCACATTTCCGAAGACATTTGTAAGAAAAGATAAACCATGGATGTACTACTACGAAAAACAATTTTCGTTTCTTCTGTTATAACACCACAAGAGACACGTTCACCTTGCGACCACATCTCATAGACTTGACAACGTATCTGCATGTCATTGTAGTCAATTTTTTTGTTAACATAAACGCAGGTATTTGTCTGTTTGGGAAAAGATAATGAATATACAATATTTGATAGAATTAAGTTATATGTAGAAGAAATTAAATAATTATTGATGAATTACAAACTTATGGAACTTTACTTTTATCTTTGATCTAATTTATTGACTTGTTGCATAGTATATCTCATAACATTTGGCTTCACAACCCAATTGTAAGACTACAATGGGATCGCGACCCACTACTACTTTTAATAGTTTAAGTATATTTCAATTCATCAGTTCTTGTTCTTTTCCAGTTCTTCAGTTCAGTTCTAGATCATATATATTCTATTTGACATCTTTATCAGTTCTATTGAAATCCGAATTTAGTTTAGTTCATTTATAGTTCAGTTCCTGTACACTTATCTATAATTGAATACTTTACTTTCCTCAGATTGCTTTCAGACGTCCTTTGTGTATCAGTGCAGACCCTTTGTACTCTGACCATTTGAAAACCCGTAGTCTAGTCCATAGTGAAGTTTATTATCTTAGCATACAATGTTGTCAATAGTTCAGATGCAGATGTAACAATTTACTTACGGGTTTACATAATTATTTCCATTATATTTGTACATACATACACACATACATATGTATGTAAACCCATTGTATAAAAGTACTATATACAAGTATTTAAAAGAAAAAAGACTTACCAAATACTTTTTTAAACGCCACATTTCCGAACGTCCCATATACTGATCCTTAAACGTTATTTCAATGGAATCTAAAGCAACATCAGCCACATCAACCAAACGCATAACAACATCACTAAAGGTGCGCAGTTTAAATTGACCAGCCACACCACTTTCTATACTAATCACATCACCATTTTTTAAATCTGTAAATGCTGTTATCTGTAGCAGTAATCTAGTATTCTCCTCATCGTCTCGAGGAAAAACCTCAACAATATCACCTGCTTTTGCATCGGGATGTTCCTTATTGTTGATTAAAAGATCAGCATCTGAAAAAAGGAAATTATATGGAAAATTTTATCAAATGTGTGTGCGTGTGTTTTTGATGTTATTCAGTTTACACAAATTTCTCCATATTTACCATTGTAAGACTTGGTGTGTGTATATAACTTATATACTTTCATTTTCTATTAATTTATTATGATGAAACACTTTTATTTATATAAAATTCACTTTTTAAAAGTAAATATTTCACATTTTCTTTACTTCCAGTAAAACTAAACACAAACGCTTACAATGAAAACAAAAGATGTAATGAAAAATTCTCTTATCAATTTTTTTAGAAAACATATGTTGACCAGTGATGCCAGTGTTTTGAAACTGTAATAACAAATGGATTTTATACCAAAAAAAATTTTATGTTGGAATTTACAATTTAATTTCGATTTCTCGGCTCCTCATGATACCTTGACATTAACATGAATATAATTAGCAATATAAAAAGTATTTCCCCCTAAAAGTACTAAAAAATAAGTAACTCTTTCATACAAAACAGCTAATTTCTCTCGAATTCCAAGAAAATTCAAGAATAACTACATAATTTCAAAGCAATATTTAATTTGCGGTCTATTTTTGTTATAACTGTAATAATTTCGGAAAGCTCAAAATTTGTTTGAGATCATTAGTTTTAGAGTTTTTATTTAAAAAAAAAATATATTACTTGTTCTATTTTCTACTAATATAGTTTGCTTATATCTCGGGAATTATTAAATTTGAAAATAATCTTGTTTTGGAGTTTTTATTACTTGCTCTAATTTCTACTGATTCCGTTTACTTATATCTCGGGATATTAATAAATTTGAAAATAATCATGTATGGCAGCACTTATATTTATAACATTTGTTTTTAAAGTGTTGCCACGTCGTTGTCAGCTCATAACAATAAATAAACATCACATCAACTGTAGAATTTGTGATTTACATCATACATTTCTAAATCAAATTCACATACAATTTGATGTTACTTCATCACATTAACGTCTATGACCGTTTGACGTATATCTGAATTTATTTTATTAGTCCAAGTAAAAAACAAACTGTTTCATATAAAATATTCTACGGTTAAAGTTAAATACGATTCTGATTTGGGAAATGACTGAGAAGCAGCAGCGTGCAGAATAGGAAAATAAAAAGGTTTAAGCAAAAGTAGTTTTTATAAAAAAATGAGTGATTTAGAGCAAATTCTGAAAATAATTAACGCTGTAAAGCAGCATGAATGCTTGTGGAATGTTAATGCCTACGATTATGCTAAAAGGGATAAATTGGAAAAGGCCTGGAAAAATGTTGCCCAAGAGGTGGGCAAATCGGGTAAGTTGAATAATATGTAGCTGTTTTAATAAAATTTCAAATTAATTTTCTTGCATTACGAAAGAAATATTCTGCCGTGATAAATGGCGCAATGTACGTACTGGATTTTTACGTAGTATACAACATCAAATACGTCACTCCTGCCACGAAGATACTGATTTGAATGCTGTAAAACGTAAAAATTTTTATTTACATGATCAAATGTCATTTTTTCTACCGGTAGCCGAAGCCCTTGAACAAGCACGTAAAAAACGTAAATTATCCAAAGATCGTAAATCAACGATAATGGACATAGAAAATGATACTGACGGTGATAATTCTTTAATGGCTGCTTATAGTTTAGTGGGAAAATTCGAAAACAATGAGGAAATAAACGAAGAACTAAAATCAGATCGTGAAAATGATGAAGTGGAACATCATACCCTATTAATAAATGACGAAGATGTTAATAAAGATGATTGTAATATAGATGAAATTTTAAAACGTATAGAAAACAAGAAATCTGTTAGAATTTCAGGAGAAATTGAAAAGCCATTAAACAATCATAAAGGTATCTCTTATAACCAAGAAAAGTTAACTGAAGATTTCAACACTGATTCTGGATCCTTAAGTAATAAGAAAGTAAAACAATCAGTTATAAAGGATAATAATGATTCGGTATCGGGAGCAAAGAACATTTGTGAGACTTTAACTAAGCGGCAGGTAGAGTTCAGTGAAAGAGAGGAAGAACAGTTATTACATTTTTTCCGTAGTTGTACTGATGATATTCTAGCATTAAGTAAAAGAAAACAACGTTTATTTAAAAGACGTTTGTTAGATCTTATCGATGAGTTACATGATTCTTAGTGTATTATCATTAATTACTAAATATAATATCTTAAGAAAATTAAAAAAGGACAATCGTTTAAATTTAGTTTATTTCAAGAAAATTTGAGATACTTCTTTCAAAGGTGTAATCCTACGAAAACGGACATTTTCGACCGCACATTGAACTCATTCAAACCATTTTCAATATCAAAGAAACATTACATAAATATTTTTGCTAAATTTCTTTCATCGCTCCTGTGCGATTTCTATAGTTTTCAAAAGACTTAGATCTCCTAAAAATCTTACCAAAAGCCAGAATAATGGAGTCTTAGACGAATATTTTAAAAAGTTACAAACGATCTTTTAGATTTATTTTATTTCAAGATTTGAAATAGTTCTTTCAAAGGTGTAATCCTACGAAAACGGACAAACATTTTCGAACACACAGTATTTATGAGCTCATTCAACCCATGTTTCGTCGCTCCTGTGCGATCTCTGTAGCGTTTTCAAAAGACTGACGAACGCACGTACTTAGATCGTGTAAAAATCATACCAAAAGCTAGAATATTGAAGTCTTAGAGGAATATTTAAAAAAGTTACAAACGGCATGACAAACCCAATATACCTCCAATAACTTTATTGATGGTGGTTACAGAAACGTATACAAAATTTGATTTTTAAAGTTTGAAATAAAATCTCATCAAAAAATTTGTTGGTCTTTATTTATATTTTCTAATTATTTATTTTCTTTTGTTTTAATAACTCTAGCAAATGCTCATTAATATTGAATTAAAATGATTTAAAAATAAAAAAAAAACAAAATGTAACAAAACATTTGCATTAAATTTACAAAAAATGAAAACAATTGTTAAATTTGTTTTTCCGAATTATGGCGAAAATAATGTAATGTTATTAAATAACAACAAAATAAAAATTACAATGAAATTGTGAAGAAAAATAAATTATAAAGAAAATAATCAACAAAACAAAAAGTTAAGTAATAAATTTTGTGTTTTTTAAATACAAAATATTTTTAATAAATGTATTGTTGGTATTGTTAATAAATTGTATAATAAATGGCTTTGGTTTTTAAGTTGTAACTTATGGTTGTTTGTTTGCATATTTTTCTTCTTCTAATAAATAATTCTATTATTATTGTTATTATTTGCAATATGTTTCCACATTCCGATGGGATACTAGTACACTCTTCCATTTATTCCTTTTTCAAATAGGCAGTCAATGAATCACGATCTCTCTTTAACCAAGCTGAATTTAAACGTATTGTTTCTACAGCTTGTGATACAGTACGTTCAGTTCCTGGGAATTGTTTAGTTTTAAAGAATTCCTCTACCTCAAGGGCCCGTTCTTCGGAAGCGAAATTTTCAATTAAATATTTAATAAGACGTGCCAAAAGAAAACCGCCCTTTAAAGAAATAAATTTCAAATTTTATAATTTTTTTAAAAGTAAAATTTAAAAATGTTCTTACCTGATATTGTTCAAATAATTTTTGATTATTTTCCTTAAAGAATTCCCAAGCCATATCACGACCTTTAGGATTTACAGCAACGGCTACTATAACGAATACAGAATCTTGAGCACGAACTTCACCCTGAGTATAAAAAAAATATAAAGACTTTTTTTGGGAAGGAAAATAATTTAATAAATAAGCAACTTACCGACATGGCAAAATCTATAACTTTACGCAAAATATCCACATTACCAATACAACCTAAAGCTCGAGAAATACGATCTTGCTCTTCGTGTAAATCGGTAGCACGATATAAGGAAAGCATTTCTTGGAAAATGGCTTCATCACCATCTTGTAAAACAGCTTTATAACAAGTAGAACGCAAATCAGCGGGTATTGGTTTAACATTATTGGCATGATCACGGAATCTTAAAAAAAAATAAATTCGAAATTATTTGTTAGGATGTGAGAAATGAACTGAACTAAAATAGAACTAAACTAAATCTTCATGCATAACTAAAGCTAAACTACATCTACATAACAGAATATGTACCTCTTTTGAGCTTCAGATATAACATCCTGGCAACGGAAGGAAACCAAACGTGACAGCACCAAACTACGTAATAAAGTATCCAAATGATTTTCACCTTCTTTTACCTCCCAACCCAAACGTTCCGCAACGGGGCGATATAGTTTTTCTCCATATTTATTAAAGTGATCCATAAGATCAGTATGCGATATTAATATATGTAGATTAGATAAAGAATTTGTAATGGCAGTCCAGACTGTATAGTTTGTTTCATTACGATATGAATCAATAAGTTCCAAAACTTCAGCAGTACTAGCCTGACCAGCTTGAACCATTGCAAACATATCATCAATTAAACCCAAACGATCTAAGGGCGGTAATTCCATATTACGTACAGCAGGCATTAATTTCTCCAACATTTCCTTAGAATAACGAGTGCGATAATAACCCACAGTGCCAGGGTTAACCTTTATCCAATCATCAGCACTAACATCTTCCAATACAACTTCCATAGATTTCTCTTCCAAAAGGAAAGTCTTAGCAATACTATTGGGATTCTTAGAGGTAGAAATGGTAACTGGTATAACCCAAGTATAATCATCATCTGGTTGAGAACCATCGGCAGTAAATTTATTTTGTTTTAAACGCAATAAACGTTTGTTGCCCTCCAATTGTTCACATTCTACACTTACTACGGGGAAACCCTTCAGTTTAATCCAAGAACTCATAACTTTAGCCACGGGTTTAGAGCTAGCATCTTCCAAAGCAGCCCAAAGATCTTCGGTAAAGGTATTCTTATATTGGTGGCGTGTCAAATAAATATTCATGCCTTTACGAAAATCATCTTCACCAATATAATCGTGTAACATACGTATAACAGAAGCACCTTTGTTATAACTAATTTCATCAAAGATTTCATCAATTTCACAAGGATGGCCAACAGGCACTTCAATGGGATGAGAATTCTTCAATGAGTCTAATTCTAAAGCACGGGTATACATATCGGTAACAAATTGTGTCCAAATATCATATTCAGGGAATAAATGATGAACACACAAGAATTCCACAAAAGAAGCATAACCTTCATTAAGCCAAAGATGGGTCCACCATTCCATAGTTACCAAATTGCCTGAAAAGTAGAAAGAGGTAGCGTGTTTTTATTATTTTTACGTGATATTAAAGATGATTTCAACCAAATTAAACTTACCAAACCATTGATGAGCAATTTCGTGACCCACAGTCAAAGCAATAGATTGTTTACGCATTAATGAGGTGTTTTTGGGATCTACGAGCACAAATGTTTCACGATATGTTACCAAACCCCAATTTTCCATAGCACCAGCCGAAAAATCAGAAATTGCTATTAAATCCATTTTTGGCAAAGGATATGCAATATTGAAGTAACTTTTATAGTAAGGCAAAACTTTTGTAGCCACTTCCAAGGCAAAAAGACCTTGTTCCTTTTTACCCACCGGGGTATAAACACGTACCAAAACACCATCTTCCGATTTACCCTCTACATAGTCATATTCACCTACAACGACAGCCACTAAATAGGTAGACATTATTGGTGTACGATCAAATGTTACACGACGTAAACCACCCTCTAATGATTCTTCACTTTTCACTGGCATATTAGATAAGGCAACACGATCTTCGGGCACAATCATGGCCACATCAAATGTTGACTTAATGGCCGGTTCATCCCAACAGGGGAAACAACGACGGGCATCGGTTGCTTCAAATTGTGTTACACCAGCATAACGTTCTTCACCATTTGGTGCAAAATATTTACTACGATAAAAACCTTTCATCTTATCATTTAACTCTCCGCTAAATGTCATATGTAAATTGCCCACAACACCAGCGGGCAATTCCTTTTCGAATGACAATGTGGCCGTTTCATTTTCCGTGGAATAACTAACTTTTAAAGGTTTCAATACTTCGCCGTTAATTTCAATTTCACTAGTTTTTATCAAGATGTCCAAGGAATTCAAAACAATGGTATTGGTAGGTTTAGCAATCTGTAATTTTTCGCAAATAAATTTTTTTTTACAAATTTTGTAAAATTATGTGTTAATTATTATTGTATTTGTTTAATAACAAATTGAATACTTTAATGATAATTAAATGAGATGTTAGTTTAAAGTTCATTTTAATTAAAAGCCTTCAGAATTAAAATGTTAAAAAATAGGAAAATTTATTTAAAATATCATAAAATTTTGCATTTTTCTATAGCAAAATTTAACAAAATGAAGCTTCTTATGAAAAAGTAAGAAAAGTTATTTAAAATTTCAGAAAATTTTGAAAAATTTAGTAAATTTTGTGTTTCTGGGTGAAATTTTCTTTCGAAATGTTATTTTTCCAAAGAATAATTTCGAAATTGTGAGGAAAAAACATCCAATTTAGTAAGATTATATTCGACTTGGTCTAATCTTTGATACCCACCATCAAAAGAGGTTAAA
>JACGTJ010002911.1:8303-18814 GCA_014858695.1 Chrysomya rufifacies | reverse complement strand
AAAAAAAAAAAAAAAAAAAAAAACAGTTAATTTTATTTATATTAGTTGTTTCTGTTAATATTTGTGAAACCTTTGTAAAAATGGTCGCTTCGTTGTTTCATCGATAATTTTCTTGGAGGATTTTTTGTACAACTTTTTACCTATTTCGATTAACTGAAACGAATAACGGTATAGACGATTTTTTTTTTGGTATTTTTAAAAACCGCAACATTGTTAATAAATTACCTATATAAACTGTTATAACTTTTAGTTCGAATTTAACGTACAAAAATCGTTTCAAATAATTCAACTGTCCCAAAATAATGTTGCCACTCTCTCGTTTACAATTAACATCTGGTAATATGATGCCCCCCAAAACAAAAAGATAACAGATAATTGCAATTTTTTCTGTTTCGTTCCGTTGAGTGTCAGTGTTTATCTAATCAAGAGAGAGGGCCGGTGGAAATTTTTCCAATTATATTTTTAATATTTTATTTCTTTTTCGTTTGTTAATTTTAATTCTTTTAGTTCAGCAGCAACTTTACAAAATGATGAACGTATTAAGGAGTTCTTTGAAATTGGGTAAGTAAATATTTAAATAATTTATAAAAGTGTCTGGAATTTAATTAAAAAAATAAATTTCTTATGCGTGTGCCTAATAACAATGATAACAAACAGGTCATAAGATCCAATTAGTGCAACAGGCGGCCCAACGTAATATTGCCTGTTTGTCTGCTTTGCCAGAGACTCATCAAATGTTGCAAAAAACTTGCCGGGATTTTGCCGATGCTGAACTAGTACCCAATGCAGCTAAATGTGATCGTGAACATTTGTATCCCGCTGAGCAGATCAAGAAAATGGGTGAATTAGGTTTGATGGCAGTAGCAATACCAGAAGAATTGGGTAATGTGTATATATTTATTTTATTTGTATTAGAGCGATTTATATAACAATTTATTTTGTTTTTACATTCTTTTTAAGGTGGAACCGGTTTGGACTATTTGGCTTATGCCATTGCCATGGAAGAAGTTTCTCGTGGTTGCGCTTCTGCTGGCGTTATTATGTCCGTTAATAATTCTTTGTATTTGGGACCCATTTTGGGTTTTGGCAATGACAAGCAAAAGCAACAATTTATTACCCCTTACACCACCGGTGACATAGTAGGGTGTTTTGCTTTATCTGAACCTGGCAATGGTTCAGACGCTGGTGCTGCATCTACCACCGCTGTAGATAAAGGTGATCATTATGTTTTAAATGGCACTAAAGCCTGGATTACAAATGGTTATGAATCAAAAGCTGCCGTTGTATTTGCCACCACCGACAAATCTCTTAAACACAAAGGTATCTCAGCTTTCATAGTACCCAAGGATACTGAAGGATTTTCTTTAGGCAAAAAAGAAGACAAACTTGGCATACGTGGCTCATCAACTTGCCAATTGATTTTCGAAGATTGTGTCATACCCAAGGAAAACATTTTGGGACAACCTGGTTTTGGTTTTAAAATTGCCATGAAAACTTTAGATGCTGGACGTATTGGCATAGCTAGTCAGGCTTTGGGTATTGCTCAAGCTTCTCTAGAATTGGCTGTAGATTATGCACAAAAACGTATGGCTTTTGGTAAACCCATTTCAAAATTACAAGCTATACAAGAAAAAATTGCCGATATGGCTGTAAAAGTAGAATCAGCACGTTTGTTGACGTGGCGTGCCGCTTGGCTAAAGGATAACGATAAACCCTATACCAAAGAAGCTGCCATGGCTAAATTGGCTGCATCCGAAGCTGCCACATGGTGCAGTCATCAGTGTATACAAGTTTTAGGTGGTATGGGTTACGTAAGTGATATGCCTGCTGAACGTTATTATCGTGATGCTCGTATTACTGAAATCTATGAAGGCACTTCAGAAATTCAACGTTTGGTAACAGCTGGTTCTGTGCTTAAAGAATTGAGTGCCTAAGCAAACTAAATACTATAAGAAAAAAGTGTTTTTTTTTACAAATTTATGAATTTTACAAAAATTAGAAAACAAAAACAAATTATGTTACGAATCTAATCAAATGCATTTAAGTATAAAATACTGGCGTGTAAGTTTACCTATCTTTTACCTATTTATAAAAAAAAAAATGTTTAAAATATATTTTTTGATCTGCCATTATAAAAAAGAAAAGAAAATGTTTTATTTATTATGCAAATCGGTGGGTTAAATATATAAATAATAACATAGTCCGACAATTTCTGACTAAAATGTTTAGTAAATTATTTAATAAATTTACTTGTTGGAATCGTTTCAAACACAATGACTTAGCAAAAAAAAAGTTGTTGTTCTTTACACGCTATGCTAAAAATAACTCAAACTTCAGATATTGATAATAAAAAATTGAAAAATTTACAAGTACGTCTAACTGCTTTAAGTTTTATCTTTAATAAAAGTTTTAGTGATTAGTTTTATATTACTGATATGACATAAATCAAGTTGTTAGTTCTTAAAGAATTAACTATATTAAAATGTTATAGAAATTGTGTCGTTTATTTTGATAAATTACATTAACTGTAATTATCTAAATTTTGATCTAAAGTTTTCAACCTAACCTCAAATTTTAAAATTTTTTAATTCAGGTTTATATTACACAATTTTAGTGATTTTTGTTTTTATTCAAAACATTGTTACCAAAATATTTTATGATTAAGTTATTCGTTATATTGTTAAAAAAATTACCTAACCAGAATCTGATTTTCTGTTTCCAAACTATATAACAAAATGCTTTATGTAGTATAATTTCAAAATTACATTTTCTGTTTCCAAAACTATATAACAAAATACTGTAGTATAATTTCAAAATGACATCTGGCAATTTTTATTAAATCAAAATTCTTTATGCATAAAACCTAACCTTAAATTAATTTTTAATTAATTCTTAGTTTTAATGCATGATTTTAGTAAATTTAGTAAAAAAAATACTATTTATTACTAAATTTTAGTAAATTTAGTAATAAATAGTAGAATTTATTTTAAACAAATTCGTTTAATAAAAGAATTTTTCTTCAATTTAACCTCAATCTTATATTTAACATTTTAAAATTCTGTAAAATAATTTAAACGAAAATTGTTCAGTTAAATTTCACAGACATTTTAACTAATGTTAAAAATTTGTATTATTTAAATATATATTCAACATAACCTTAAATTTACTTTTTTCAATTATTGCATTTATAGCATAATTTTAATAATGGTTATTAAGAAAACAATTCATTTAATCAGAAAATATGTTATATCCATATTATTATTTATCATATTCGTTTTATAAATAAGTTTTCAGAAAAATAACCTCAAAATGATATTGTAAAGTTTAAGTTTAAATTGCGCATAATTTACATACAAATCAAATTTTAAAACAAATAATTATTATTATTATTTTTTTTTAAAGTTTTACGAACTTGTTATTACAAAAAAAAAAAAAAAACATAACCTTAAAATTTGAAATTTTATTTATCATTATATTATAAACAAAAATTCTTTGAATAATCTTAAAGTTTGTTACTGAAATTAAGAAAACTTTTTAACGAATCTTTTTCAAGTTTTCACAAATTTTAATATATATATTTTTTTTTTATTTTCAATCTAATTGCAAATTTATTCAACCTAAATTTTATTTAATTATTTGTTTTATATATATTTTTTTATTTTATTGACCTTATTTTTTTGGTAATTTAATATTATATTTTTATACTATTTTTATTTTATATTTTATTTATTTAAGCAATTGTGTTTCTATTCCAAACCATTTCGCTCTGAATTCTTATTAGACCATCTCCCTCAAATACAACACTGTCTTTGTTTTTCTTTTACTCTTTACACCTACATTCTATTGCTTCTCATATATCATTGAATTTTCGTACACCAACAAATAAACATCAAAAGTTAATTGTCCTTTCATCTTAAAATTTTCAAAATTTAAATAAAATTATTTAAGCAAATAAATAAACAACAAAAATGTGATAAATATATAAAATATTGCATAACAAAACTATAAAATTAAAGTATTTCTAAATATTAAACGCTAAAAAAACATAAAAGTGCATTAAAAAATGATTTGAAAAAAATTTTTTTTCTCATAAGAAAAAAGACAATAAAAGCAAATACAGGAGAATACAAAAAAAAAAACGTAATAAATAAAAGAAATGAATAGTAAAAGTGTATAGGCGAATGAAATAATAGAAACATATAAGAAAATATAAATGAAATAAGTAAGAAGAAAAACAACATAACATAAAGAAATAACAAAAAAATGTAAAAAAACACATCTAGCGTAAAATAAACATTACACTCGGTGAAGAAGAAGCAAAAAAAAAAAGTTTATTTTGTTTTATGGTTTATTAGTGTTTAAAAGTGTTTTTACTAATAGAGCGGCAAATGGAAAAAAGTTAATAATAACTGCTAGCAAAAAGTAACAAAAAAAAAGTTAATAAATTTCTTGTACATAACTTATGGAGAAAAAGGTAAAAATTTAGAAATTACATACAGATTATTTTCTAGGGTATACCAACCTATTAACAATTGCAATTTTTGCAAAAGGGGAACAATAAATTTAAGCAATGAATACGACAATATTTATGTTATATCTATTGCAATTATTATTACACAAGTGCAAACATAAATAAAGAAAAAAAGTTGTAAAGAAATATACAAAAAAATTTTACTGGAGTTTAATAAACTTGTAATGTATCTTATAGAGATTTTTCTTTTTCTGTAAAACATTTCTTGCCACTAGCTTTTATTGGTTGGTTTGTCTTACCATTATGTACCACCATATTTGTATTTACTACATTATTTGTACATACATATGTATATTACATAGTAAATAGGATTACGTTAACTATTTGAGTTAACCAAGCGACAGATCGACCAACTAACAAAAAATTTTTTTTCTTCTTGTTGCTTTAGTTTTACTTTAAACATATTTGGTTCTTTTTGTTTTTTGTAATTAAACTTGATTTCTTCACAATTATATCATGTGTTATGAGTTTATTTTTTTACTATTTTGTGTAATATTTTGTAATCCTTTAATATTATTTTATTTATTAACATAGTTTGTTTGATTGTAACATTTAATTTTATAGTGGGAGTAATTATGTTATTTATGTATGCACATTAATATCTACTTGCCCTGCAAGCATTTACTATCGAAAATGGCTCCTAAAAGTAGCTTCAAGTTGTTACTGAGAGTCCAATTTTCTATTATTTTCTGTTCTAAAGGGTGTCATTGTTCGGGAAGAAATGTACCTCTTTTCGATAGTTTTTAAATGACACCCTTTAGTGCCTTTTTTGAGTGTAGATTTAGAGATATTTAGAAGTCTAAAATGGGGGATCATTTCCTGTTCTTAAGTGTATCACTGTCCGGGTAGAAATGTACACCCTTTAGTGCACTTTTTGCGAGTCGATTTGGTGATATTAAGAAGTCCTAAAAAGGGGGAACATTTTCTGTTCTTAAGGGTGTCACTGTTCGGGAAGAAATGTACCTCGTTTCGATAGTATTTAAATGACACCCTTTAGTGCACTTTTTGCGAGTCGATTTGGTGATATTAAGTAGTCCTAAAAAGGGGGAACATTTTCTGTTCTTAAGGGTATCACTGTTCGGGAAGAAATGTAACTCTTTTCCATAGTTTTTAAACGCCATCCTTTAGTGTACTTTTTGCGAGTCGATTTGGTGATATTTAGAAGTTTTAAAAGGGAAATACCAAAATTTTTTATTTATCTATAATAAAAATGAACTCTGTGCGTAGAAATTGTTATTTATTTAAAATAAAAGTCGATATTAATTGATTTGTTATTGCAAATTTGAGAGTCTTTTATATATCAACATAAAATGGTTACTAAATGGACAATTTTTCGATAGTTTTATCACCAGCAAGCTATGTATATGTGCTTCAACAAAATGTTAAATAAATTTGTTTTTTTTTAAGAAAAGAAAAACAAATTCATTTCTTTTGGAGCATAATAAAAATGTCAAGTGAATTTTATGTCAAAATGTGTTTTTATATGTTTTCTGCGTTTTCTTGTTTGATGTTTGTTTTGTTATTAAAAAAAATTGAAACAGAATTTTTATTTATTTAACCCTTGACCTACCCTATCTTAGAGTGGTACAATAAGTGAAATAAATGTAAATTTTATAATACGTTCATATACAATTAAATAATAAATTTAATACAAATATAAAGTGATATAAATAATTAAAAAAGAAATATTTATGCATTGTGGATTAATTTATTAGTTAGAAAGATAACGTAACATATATATTTAAAATTTTAAATACCATGAGAACATTATACGAAATTTTGCTATTGGATTTGAAATTTGCTACTTTATATATCTGTTGTTGCAACTCTTTTAAATTTTTGGTACTTGTTTAATTTCTCTTTTTTTTTAACTTTTACGATTTGGCACTTTTTACCATTTAAGTCCTTTTTTAACTTTTTGAAATTTTTGGTACTATTTGACGTTTTTTGCAGTTTTTACACTTCCCTCTTTTGGAACGCTTTTAAATTTTAATTGTGATTTCTTAAGCACATATTTTAGCTATTAGAAACAGAATGTTAAAAATACCAAAATAAAGCATGATTTTAACACCTTAAGGTGTCAATTTTCAAAAAGTACCACAGACTTGTTTGGGTTTTCTTTTGTCTGTCTTAAAAAGAAATGGTATAGATATTATATTTAATATAGCTCTTAAACTTTTATGTCCAAAGGTATGAAATTTAAACAGTTTGTGAGAATCATAAAATATGATTATTGTCTAAGTTAAGTTAAGAAGATCTAAGGCTATCTTCTTTTTCTTGTTCGACCTTTTTGAATTTCAAAGAATTCCGTCATATCTGACCTAATCGTCCAAATACAAATGAAATGTTCATATTTCAACAATAAAGCTTAAGACTTCAATGTAGCAACATTTATATACAGAGACATGGACCGAGATTGTAGAAAATGGATAACTTCACTCCCCTACAATATAGTTTTCAGCACTAAATTAATATGAGCTGTAGAAATATGTTCCCTTTCCCACCTAAGGGCTTGAGCTGGATCGCGGCTGTAAATATAGACGAACCTTTTTTTGATTTTTTAAACCTATATAAATTTTTTTTCCTTCTTTTTTTTGGATCTCTTTCAATAATTTGTCATTGAATACAGAGTTCCCTAATTATAAGAATTTATTCTTATTCTCTAAAATGAAACATATAGATTCCCCTTACATGTGATATCTCATTTCACAATATCTTCAAGTATCAGTTTGTTTGAAGCAAAGCCGTTTATAATTTCAAATTTTTCATAAAATTGCTTTATCTGATCAATTAAGTAAAATTTTGTAATTCTCAAAAATATGTCTGTTGAGTTTTAGTTATTTTATGCTATATTATTAACTTAATTCAACTATGTTTATATTTTTTATAAATTAATATAATTTTATGTATAATTTTGGTAATTTTCCTTTCTTTTACATGTTAAGCATAAATAATAACACATAAAAACATTTGTAATAAATAATGTATTTTGGAAATTATAACAAAAACAAACTTTGTTTTTTTTTATTACATATAATTTATACCATTTCTTTTTAACAAACTTAAATTTAATCTGATTGTTTATGTATGCCAGTACTTGGGGTATATTTTGTGTAGAAACTTAATGAGAAAGTTGTAGGAGGTTAAACTTGAACTTTTTTTTTTTTTTGAGTAGACATTTTATATTGTTGATACATTATTTTAACGTATTTTATGCAAAGAAATAGGCAGATCATATGCATGTTGAATTAACTACAGCCATTGGGTTAAAAAAAGTTATTTATGTGTTCATTAAGTGATCACAAACGTTTTTAAATTGATCACATACGGTAATAGTAGTGTAAAAGACAGAAGTGTTGACAATATGAAAATTATGATTTCAAATTAATAATGTTCAGTTATTTACTATTGGATTGATCTCTGGCTGATAGATCCGTTTAGATAAGAGGTGATGCCAGGTTTGCTGGCATATTATTATCCAGAAAGAATTGTTAAAGCACGTTTAACAAAGAGTAGTTTGCTCCAAATCAAACACGCACTCTATGTATATTTCCACAGCCATTGATTCTACAAATCACCGCAGTTGACTTATCATGATTACAGACATGTTTCCTTGTCAGGATACATGACAGCGTCGCCTATCTTTAGCTATCAATGCAACCATTATCCGGGAAATACTTGATCATAGATCGAAAGTATTTAGATTCTTGAGCACTTTAATTAAGTATTCTTTTGGCAATAAAAAATCTATGAAATTTGTCTGGTACTTTTCGGATTCTTTAAGTTTAAAAATAGCATAATAAGTATAAATAGGTACTTCTTGGAAATTCGTAAGTTTTGAGGAATAAATCTTATCATATTAACAAAAAATCTATCAAATTTATCTGCTACTTTTCGGACTCTTTGAGTTTAAAAATAGTATAATTAGTTTAAATAGGTACTTCTTGGAGGAGGGAAAAATTTTATCATATTTTATTTCCCTTTTTTTATTATATCCAGATTTGAAATTTTATTGAATATGTAGTCCTGAAATCCCATTAAAATTTTGAAACGCATTAGAAAGCAAGTGCAAGGGTATGTTCAGAAGACATTAAAAAATACTCAAAATTTGACTAAAAACAAAAAATTTAAAAAAGCACTAAATGGATACTAAATATCTGGTGCTTGACGGTTGAAATTTGACTGGGGGTAAAAAAAAATATCAAAAGTATCAACAGGGTATGAGAAAAGCAACCAAGAAAACAGTAATAGTAATAAATTAAAACAAAAAAGTGCAACAAATGGCAAAAGTACTTAAGATAAAAAAGTACCAAAAATCAAAAAATTAAAAATACGAAACCTTAAGACCGAAAATGCAGTATAAGGCAGATTATATATTGTTTTTTTTTATATATTTCTGTTAAAATATATTTTCACTATATGAAAATCAGTTAAGTTGTGTAGGGTATATAAAAGAAATAAAAATATTTTTATTAAAAAAAAAACCAATTGAAAAAGAAAGTGTTTTTTCTTTAACTATTTATTCATTCATTATATTCAGCAACAATAACAATATACAACAAGCTTTTATTATTTATTTTTATATACAACAACATAAAATACTTGTTGTTGTGTTTTATGGCATCAGCTACAGCAGCACCTTTGTAAAGCAAAAATCAAAAAGAAAGGTAAAAAAACAAAAACTACTGCACTCTTAAATATAATTAATAGTTTGTTTATCAGTGATGGAAAAGATAGTGCTGTTGTAATTTTTTATGTACAATATTTTGGTATAATTTGAAACGGTGACTGTATAAATTTTATACTAAAGTTTACTAAATCTTTATAAAACATGAAATTTTTCATTTTGTTAATCTAAATGTTGAAATATAGTAAAAATGTTTAAATTTTGAACCACCTCGATAACGTGAATATGACTACAACACAGAAAGGCGAATAAATTTATGTTCTGTGTGTTCACGTTTTCGCGTCTGCTCTGTATTATATTTGAATATTTTAAGATATCCTAATTATAATTTAAATTTTTAATATTAATATTTACAACTGATATTGATAAAATTTAACTTATCTCTTTGAAAAGTAACCATAGTCTTCCTCGAATATTTTCATCTGGTAATATTCGAACAAGGTGCCATTCACGAAATTTTGAACTGAAATGTTATAAATATATCTAGGGAAATCTAGGAAAGTAATAACTGCGTTAAAATTCCAAATCGGATAACTCGGCTTTATCAAAAAATTCAATATATGAAATCTGCCTATTTTTCTATATTTATCGCATTTTACCTGATTTGACCATTTCAGATATAAAAGTAATTTAAAAAAGTACCTTTTTATTTCAAAAAGTACCATTTTAATAACTTTATAATTTAATAAAGTAATGTTTTATTTGAAAAAGTACCATTCTTATGGAGTCTTATTATCATATGAATATTTACATTTTCCAACCCTGTTGTTTATTATGGCTTTTTCTCTACTATGTGTAGCTCTATTAAAACTCTCTTTTAATTTACAAAATCTACTTTCACACATACAAATGTATATACGCCAGGGATGATAAATACAGTACAGAATAAATATGTAGTACTTTCTATCTGGATTTGGTTCAAATATAAACTTAAAAAAATCACTAAATAAATCGAACCCAGTTCGAAAACGTAAAGTTTTACGTATTTTTAATTCGAGTTTGTTGGCCCTTTCAAATGTTCAAAGTTTAGTACAATTAACCATCGCGATTACAAAAATATAATGCAAATTTTTTCTTTATCTATATAAAAACATAAAGCTATTCCTTATTTTGATCTAAAAGTAAAACAATCTCTCTCGAGACGTGAACATGACAAAAACTCGAAATGTAAACAAATTTATGTTCACATTTTCAGGTTGCTTATGTTTGCTGTTGTTAACGTTTTCGCGCAAGTCCAATAAAATCCGACAAACCGGATCTGTTTTGGAAATCGAGAAATGAATGATTTCTAAT
>JACGTJ010002898.1:0-13314 GCA_014858695.1 Chrysomya rufifacies | reverse complement strand
TTTTTTTTTTTTTTTTTTTTTGTGGAAAAACAAGAAAAGAGCAAATGAGAAGAAGAGAATTTTAAGAAATGATCTATATGAGAGAATGTATAAATGAGAGAGAGAGAGAATTGAACTCACATATTTTTGTCAATATTAATAAAAGTTTTTAATTTATACTGTTATATATTAAAGGTGTTGATAATTTACTTTTCGGCTAGTAGAAATTGGCACATTTTGGTAGGCAAAAGTACAAAAATTTAGAACTGAATGCTTCTGAAGATCATTTATACGTTAAAAATGTACCCTGATTCCAAAATGATCTTCTACATCTCAGCGGGAAGTAAATTTTTTGCCTTAAACTCTCTCTCTCTCTCTCTTTCTTGGAGAGTAAAGAAAAACTTTTACGTTGTAGTTGTCATCACATTTAATGAGTTTTACATTTGTTCAATGAATTTTTTTTTTTNNTTTTTTTTTTTTTTTTTTTTTTGTATGTTTCAAAATTATGAAAATAAAATTAAAAATTTTCTTTTGCACGAGCATTTAGTAGTTTTTGGGAGACGGCATTAAAAGTTATACAAATTTATTTATTTGCTTAAGCGGAAGATGAAAATTTTGTAAAAAAAAAAAACTTAATTAAAATAATTTTATTTTTATTCATAGACGTATAAGTTATGAGCTCACTGGCAAATAATAGAAATGGTGGGATGTTAGTCTCACGAAATGAGCGGACGATGCCGAAATGGGTGGTAAGTGAAATGGGAAAAAAATAAATAATGACAAAATTTTGCACTTTTGTTGGAGGGAAATTTTAGAATAAGAAAAAAAAAGTAATAAAATTTTAAACAAAGTTAAGCACTAACTTTCGTTTGAATTGAAAGTTAGGACTTAACTTCTAATCAAATTTTAATAAAACTTTTAATTCTCTAATTCCTTTTATATTAAAAAAGTTTCAACTAAAATTTATTTTGAATTCATGAATTTTCTTTTAATCTCAAAGACAGAGCAAACGGATCGTATTGGCCCTAGACCACCACCTCCACCTTTAACTCCGGAAAATGGCCATGTTGCCACTAAGCAACCTAATTTGCCGCCAAAAACTAAAGCCCAACCGGAACCAGATTATGAAGTTATAGAATTTTCTAATCAACAATATTCTAATGCACCTTTAAGACCAAATTCTGCCAATTCAGGTTCCAAAACCCCAGGTGAGTGTTAAAAACGAAATAGCTTTAATCTTTAGCTAGAGGCTAATAAAACCTTCGACATTTTCTTACAGATAATAAACTTAAATGTACTTTATGTGGTTCAAATAATCCCTGGGTTACCTGTGAAGAATGTTCTCAACAGATATTTTGCGCCTCGTGTGATGATATGTTTCACAAGCATCCCAAACGCAAAAATCATCAGAGAAAGGTATATGTTAATCAAAAGTCTGTTTATTTAATAAAAAAAATTATATATTTTTTTTAATTCTTTATTTAAGGCCATGGAAAAATCTCGCCCTCCTTTGCCGCCTAAGGTTATGCCGGGTCAACCTGGTCCCACACCACCAGTAGCACCACCCAGACGTAAACAACGTGGTCTTATGACTCCTTTAATGCAACGCAAGGATCAGGTACGCTACTGCACGATTTTCTAAAGAAACATAAAAACAAAACAATTCCCTATAAAACTTCATTATCTAAAATCGTTTGAAATATATTTTTGAAATAAAAACGTAAATAAAATCTTAGTTTTAAAAACAAAATGCTTGCTTTTTATATGCTAATCTAAATTATAGTTTAATTATTATTATTATTATTAAATTAAAACAAAAGCCAGAAGCCGTAAATCAGGGCTTTCTTTTTATAAGAAAAATCCTAAAATAAATAACCGAAAATCAAAAGAAAATCTACATTTTTTTATTAAACTAAAAAAAAAAACTGTGTTACTTACATTACATACATTATATGATCATATCATATTTTCTATATATATAATAATAACTTAATCTCAGGGTAACGCATCATATCCTCCTGTACCTCCATCACCCACGCCTTCTTTGAAGCAACAGCAGTCATCGTGGCAAGAACGTTTCGGTTCTTTGCCCAGAGGTTTGAATTTATTAAATCGTCCCTTGCCCGATACACCAAAAACGCCCAGTGAGTCGTCACGTTCTACCACGCCTAAATCAGTATTCGATAATATACAACGTCCACCATCGGTAGCTTTAGAGAAGATTAAGAGTAAGGCTAATGCTACTTTGGATCGCATGCAATTGTTACAGCAACGCTATAGGCAGCAAAAAGAGCAAATGGAAAGAGAACGCAGTGGTTCGGTAACAGATCAGGTAAACTCTCCTTAGAAAAAGAGTATACTCTCTTTTTTATTTAATAATCATTTAAATTTCATGTTAACTAAAAAGTCTCGTGCTCTATGTTCCCTTGTTTTTCCTTATACACTCTTATTTTTCCTACCTCTCTCTCTCTCTCTCCTTCTTTCTCTCTTTATCATTCCCATTTTCTATTCGTAAAACCTTATGTTTATAACTCATTTGTAAATCTCAAAAATCTCCCTCCATAAAACCTTGTTGGTTTCGTTTTGTTATCGTCTCAGAATTTGTCAGCATTCGATCAATGGTCAAGCATTTCACAATCGCCATCACATTTTCGTTCTGGCAGCATGTCGTCTGGTATCAACTCATCCCATCTAGACCTTATGGATGATAATAATTTCAATTTGTTCCATCAGCGTCAGTTGGCTTTGCAGCATCATCAAATGGCAGCTCAAAGGGCCAATCAATTGGGTCAGCGTGCCATGTCTAGTTCGGTCTTCAATCTAAATCAAATAAATCGTAAACAGGGGATGCCTAACAACGGTTGGATGAACAATCCTCTGCAACAGGTATGCAGAATTTAAAAAAAAGCAGTTTGAAAACTTTTTCTAACACCTTATTTCTAATTTAAGGCCCAATCTATGGCTCAATTGAATTGCGCCAATTGTGCTCAACATCAAGGTGCTTGGAACGGGGCTCAACCCCAGCATTCTATGCATATGCATCAAGATCCCTGGAGTAATCAATTGTCTTCTCAGCAACATTTGAATCGTTCCAATATGTCTTTGAATGTACCTGCCGGCTATATGATGCAAACACATATGAATGGAATGTATCCACCACCAACATTTATGAATCAAAGAGGACTAATGCAACAAATGTATCCACAACCTTATATGGGTGGTATGCCCGTCATGAATCCCGGTAAGTTAGCTAAACAACTATCTATAATATTAAAATTTACTACCTTGCTTTTCTTGTTTCATCTCCAGGTTTAGTGGGCGTACCACCATCAACATCAAGAGCCGCTTCACGAGCAGGATCCCGCATGGCTTCACCAGCCATGAGCCGTAAATCGGTGACTCTAAGACGTAAACAACGTTCCAGTTATTTTGATGATGAAGCCACTGATGATGAGGATTCCGATCAAGATGATCGCCGTTCGGTAACTTCTACACGTTCAGGAGTGTCACGACGTCAAAGACGTTTGTCGAGTGCATCGCAATTACAATTGGAAGATGATTTTGATCAGTCGAAATCACATCGTAATAGAGCTCGTAATCAACGACGAGACTCTATAGCTAAATCTGTACACAATGACTGGGCTCCGGGACGTAAAACATCAACCAGCAATAATAACAATCGTTCTGCAGATTCGGGATTTAATAGTCCTTTGAAACCTTCACGTATTTATTCTGATTTGGATTCTGAAGGTTCGGGTACACGTGCTTTAGTACAAGCCAAAATAGAGCAAAAACTTAAAGAGGAATCTTTAAAACAAACAAAGCTATCTAAGCCTAAAAGACAAAGCCAATCTCCTCCACCTCAAAAAACTAGTGCTGGAGTACAAACGCCTTCGTTGAAGCCTAAACAGAAAGAAGAAGAAGCCACGAAAGAAGAGATTAAGGAACAATCAAAAGCTCCACAAAAACAAGAACAGCATGCAGAAAGTGAAGAAGCAACAGAATCTGAAAAAGAGGAGTTGTTGGAAAATGAAAAACAACAAACAGCGTCTGAAGACGAAGAGGAGGAGGTAACAGAGGAAAGTGAAGAAGAACAATCTGAAGCCGAAGAAAAAGAAGAAGAACAACAAATCCAAGAAAACGAAATAGAAGATGATGATTTAGGGCCTCCACCCTCCACACCTGATCATGAATGGGAGTGTGAATTTTGTACCTTTGTTAATGAGCCCAATATTAAAATTTGCACTATTTGCTGCAAAACTCCTAGTGTTAAACCCAGAAAAGCCGAGAAAGCCTTCTCCCCGCCTAAACAAATGAAATCTACAACAAACCAAATACCAAAAGAAGCATCCACATCATCGAAAGCCAAAGAAAAATCCAGAGAAAAAGATAAAACTGGTACGATTAAGAAAAAAACAACATCATCTGAAAACAAGGTATCATCAATCATACAAAATACTACAACAACTAATACAGAAAACGAAAATATAACAAAATCTAAAGAGAATCATATACAAACTACGAAACAAGACTCTGCTCACAAAATCTCAAGCGAAGTTCAAGAGAACTCCACAGACACCCTCAAAAAGAAAGGTAGGCTCCGGAGAATTTCATTTTTGGAAGGCACCAAACTATTTTAAGAAAAAGCACACCCACACCTATTACACATCATCTATCATATTACTGTTTTCAAATTTTTTTAATATAAGTTTAAGTTTCAATTTATTTAACTCATAACATTTTTGTTTTAATTATCCTCTTTTAAAAATAACATTAAAAACCTTATGTTTTTTGCAAACCCTACACAATTGTAGTTTTATTAATTTGCCAAATATAACCTAAATATTTTTGTAGAATCCGTGGAGGATATTTGGGCTACATTGGAAGAAGATATACAGGCCACAGCTCACGAGATAACACGTAAGGCTGAGACTAAACAAGTCACTAAAGTTTCGACAGCTTGTGGTACTTCCTCCAAATCTCCTAGTGTTGATAGGCAGGACATTATTGCGAGATCACAAGCACAGGCCAGAGAGATAGGTACTTCACCTCCACCACAAAGTATTTCCACACAAGTAGGTTTCCCGACATTTTAATTTATGCAAACTTTTCAGAATTAATATTCTTTTTCTCCATTTCTCTCTCTTTCTCTGTCTAGACTTACGATACTTTAACTCTTAACAAACCTGAAGTTAGGGAAGAGTCTAATAACAATGCTTCTACTTTTAATGATGTTATACAAGTAAGTAGGCTTTGCCTTTTGTCTTTGGATTTAATCATTATTGTCTAATTGCATTCTTCTTTGTTAGCCCCCTCTTCCCAACAATTTTCCCACATCTCCCAAAATCCAGGATTTGAAATCTTTTGAAGCGGAAGTTGTTAATAAAATTCACAATATCAGTCATGTTCCCTCGCCACATCATTCGTACCATCAACCTCAATATCAACAACATTATAATAATGGTCATCATCCCATGTATTCTTTTAACGAACGTCAACGTTATCGCAGTAATAACGATTTACGTATGGATGACAATATGTCCTACCACGATTTTGATAACTATAATGGTTTGGGTCGTCGCCAACCGTCGTTAAGTGAATTAATGTTATTGCAAAAAGTAATTTAAAAATCATTTAACATTTCTAAGTATTCATTGATTACTTTCTGTTTCATTTCATCTCAAGACTTCTTCACAAATGCATTCACCTTTGGGTGGCAGTATCTATGATCTGCCCTATCGTGATCTTTCCTCTCTCAGAATCAATGACATGGAAAATCATAAAGTATTTTTCTTATTTTATTTCTTCCAAAAATCCCAAAATTTATTGTTATTCTTGTTTATCTTAGGAATCTGACATTTATAAACATACCACCGAGGAACTAAACGCTGCTCTTAAATATTGTGGTCCTGATATGCATCCTTTGGTTTGGCTGCGTGACAATTGGCCTAAACTTATACAAACTGTACAAAGTTTGGCTACTAAATATGGCCAAGAGAGAGCCGAGAATACCATAGGTACTATATCCCAAATGGAAGCCCGAGAAGCTTTAAGAATGCATACAGGCAATATCTGGCAAGCTGTGTCGGAATGTATAGAACAAAGACAACGCAAATATCGTGAGATATCCTCCAAGGGTAATTTCTCCCGTGAAGATATAGTCACTGCTCTTACCACACACCAAGGCAATGTGGAACTGGCTTTAATGGATTTAAGTCGTACGCAATTGAAACCCTTTCTTATGAGAATCTGGGGTTCTCCGGGAGGTGTAGAAAATGAAAGTGGTTCTCAGCTTTTAAACTCTTCCACACAATCACCAACATCTGCCAACTATAATATGGATAAAGGTTAGCCAAACATACATATTAACACTGAATGCACTTCATCTCACAAACTCTTAACTTTTTTTTTTTTTTTTTTTTTTTTTGAATCTCCTTCTTCTCCTTTATTTTTCATTGTAGACATTCATAATTTCCTCAGTGCAAATGCTTCTGAATGCATGCAAACACCAAATACTGCTGGTGCTACTACTTACCTAACATCCAACATCAATCAGCTGCCATCACCATTTGATCGACCAACATCATCATATGAATTGAACAACAACAATAACATCAATAATCATATGCTCGATAATACATCCAGTTACAGTGCCGACAGCAAAGACTTTACCACCAACAGCCCGTTACTCTTAGACGATTCTATACTTAGCAATAAAAATGTTCTCAAGGATCTTGAGACTCTAATTGGCAATATGGAACACAACCAACAACAACAGCAACAATCTCAAAACGATGAAATTTTACGTTCTTTACACGATATGATTAATAATTCAAATACGAAACCCGATAACGAATATGATTCTGAAACCATGAGAATACTAACAAAAAGTCCCATAAATTCACCGAAACATAAATCCTCTCCCAAAGATCATACGTCGGAAAATGAAGCAGATGTTAAGAATTTTGTATGGCAGCATATTCAAGAAATTGTGCCAAATTTAGTACAGCAAGTGGAAATGGAATTATTGGAAGATATTGAAGAAAATTTAAAAAATAAAGAAATAAACGAGGAGGTAAGGGAAGTTTCGCCAGTTGAAGAACCAGTATCTGCTGGAGTGGCTCCTCCTCCTCCACCTCCTATAGATCAAGATGAGTTCCTCATGGAAGAAGTTATAAAACCAAATTTGAAAAATGCTTCTATTAAGGAGGAATTGCCACCACAATATGTTTATACCGCAGAAATAGCAACTTTTCAATTGGCTTTTGACAAGGGTTTGGAAAGAGAGCATGAAGATGAATTCGATTTTGACAGTTTGGAGGAAGCTTCCAGAAAAGTATATAAAATGTTCAAGGCACCAGAAGCTCAAAAACCACCGGAAATTCCTCCTATGGATATACCAATAGAAGAACTCAATGCCTCAGAAAATGCAGAGGAACAACAATCAAAATCTAAAATATTGCCAAATATTGAAGTTCCTGGCATATCGGGCAGTGTCAACATGGTAGACAATGAAAAACCAATTTTGTTATCAAATCAGACGGAAACTTTGCCAACTACCGGGCAAATTAATAAGCCTTCTAGCATAACATCTACAGATACTCCAAACACTTCACTAACAAAAGACAAAGAAACACCAAGTGTAAATCAAAATGATATTCAGAACACCTCTAGTTATTCAAGGATTTTAACATCAGAAAATGAAAATAATATTTCCAAAGATCAAGAAACTTACGAAGAATCCAACGTTTTAAAAAAAGTTACACCAGTTGAAAGTAGTGAAATTCCTAGCACATCTAAGGCTATTACATCGGAGACATCTCTTAATCTACAAGTTGAATCTATGGAAACTCAAACTAATCAAGTTCAAAATGAAATTCAAAACCCAACGAAAGATATCCAAGAAAAACCTCAAGAGGCTGATGCTGTTACAACACATGTATCTGCCGATATTGCATCATCCCAAAACACTAGACCAGCAAACATTGAGCAAAATGAATCTCCTATTCCCTTACCAAATGAAAATCAATCTTCAATGCCTCAAGTCTCAGGTTCTTCCACAACTGCTGTCAATAAGGAAAATTCAAAGTCTTCTAAATCTAGTAGAAGACGCAAATCCAAAGACTCCAAGATTCAAAATAAAAATATGAATCTTTACAAGAGGTCAACTTTAAAAGATCTTTCAAAGGACTTAGATCAAGCTGAGAAAGAAATGACACAAGCAAATATTTCAAAAGAATCTGCAGCAACAGTCGCCACTTTCAATAGTACCCAAGATGCTGAAAATTCATCAACAACATCATCTTCCCAACAAGAAGTCATTAACGAAACTATAGAAGTTAAATCCTCAAGCAATACAACATTAAAACCGGCAGAACAACAAATAGATCATATTCCTATAAAACAGTCTCATCAAACAGAAGACGTACCTGCAAACAATAGTCAAGAAGTAAATACAGCAAATAATCTAAAGAAACTTTCTGATGAACCAAATATAACTGAAACAGTAAACTTACATCAAACCAACGAAAACACACCAGCTCAATTAGAAACTACATCTGAACCCAATGACACTATTAGTTCGACCGAAACTAAAACCGTAACAACTGAAGCTCCAAACACTACCAACAAAAGAGTATCTAAAATTCCTGTACGTCGAACTGCCAGTAATAAAAGTCTTATTCTAACTACAACAGCTCCAACTAAACAGGATAACAATATAGTTGATAAATTACCCGAGCAAAATTCCTCAGAAAAAGCACAACAAATTGAAATTCCAACAACATCTAAAGAACCAGCAACCGATATTCATGAACCAAACGACATTGAAGAATCCGATGATGAAGAACTTTATAGTATCGAGAGTGACACTTCTAATACCGAAATAGCTTCTCGTGCAGATCAACTACAGTCACCTACTACTACAAGCGAAATGTTTTTGCTAATTCAACAAGAAGGAGGAACAGAAACAAATAGCACCATTGTACCCTCAACTAGTAGTTCAACTCTACACTCTATCATAAGTCAATCTTCAGGACTTAAATCACCTACAGAATTCATACCCTCCGGTGATCCTTCAAAACAAAATCTTACAGAATTGGTGGAAGATACACAAAGATTGATTAAACAAATGAAAGAAGAAATAAGTATAGATGATTTTGAATCATCAACAGATGATGATGATTACTCTGATGAATATTCCGATGAATATGATGAGGAAGAAGAAATGGGTGAGGAAGAAGAAGATGAAGATTGGATAGAAGAAGAGGAAGATGAAGATGATGATGAAGAATATGATGATATTACCGAAGAATTAACGGAAGACCTAACAGAAGGCCAAGAGGATTCAAGTGAGGAAGGTGAAGCCATAACTAAAACTCATTCGTCTATTCATAGTCATCAAGAATCACATGATCACCGTGATGTACATAATAGTTCCACTCTATCAAATTACACTGAAGCATCCGATCATTCACAAGCATTAACCTCAGATCATTCAGAACAGGAAGAATCAATAACAGAAAAAATTAGTGATACGAATACCCAAAGTTTAGTCGGTGCAATATCATCACATGCTTATGTTGAAACTGAAAATAGTTCGCCTGAAGTGGCAGTAGAATCTATTGCTAATGAAAGTGTAGAAAATTCTAGTTCCGATTTGCCAGTTGAAACTGTTGAGGCTTCTTCCCCTACTGGGGTTGTGTCTCAAGACTCAATACAGGAACCGGAATTACCTGACGAAGCTACTTCCACTACTCCAGTTGTGCCTGAAGAGTCTACTCAATCTACAGAAACGGAAATTACTCCTTTGAAATTGACTAACGCCACCAATTTTCCTTCCTCCTCTGCTCCAGAAATGGCTCAAGAGTCAATGCATTTTGTAGAAACGGAAAATATCATTCCGGAATTGCCCGTTGAAACTGTTTCCACTACTCCAATTATGCCACAAGGGTCTAAGCAATTTGTAGAAACAGAAAATGCTATTACAGAATTGCCAGTTGAAACAAGTTCGACTTCTTCCTCTCTCGCAGTAAGCTCTACGCAATTTGTAGAATCAGAAAATGCGCTACCGAAATTACCAGTTGAAACAGTTTTAACTTCCGATCATATCATAAGACAAGATGAGATCATTACTATAACAAAAAATCATACACAAGATACTGCGAATGAAACTGCCTTGCATAGTGATGTAGAGGAAAACACAGCAAATACTCAAGATCATTTAAACTCTTCTCATGATTCGAATGATACAACTGCTTTAGTTAGTGGTTTAAAAAATATACTTTCAGCTTCTACTTCCATCAATGATGAACTGGAAACGGAAAATGCTTTACCAGAGATGCCAGCGGAAATAGTAGTTGCCGACAATTTTGTAAATGAAAACGTAATTGCAGGAACATCTAGCAGTCACAATAATGCTGAAGTTCAAAATGAAACTAAGTTACAAGCAGCTTCCCATGAGCAATCTACAGAGTTTACACAGGAAACAATAAATCAAAAATCTTCCAATGTAACAATAGAGGATCCAGATACTGTAAACCCTATAACTACAGAAGAGACTAAAACAGAATCTTCCTCTAGCATTGCAATCGCAAATTCTCCACAATCCTCTAAAACTGATATATTATCTGAAACACTACCCTCTACAAGCAAAGCCATCTCAACTCCTCCCACAAAATCTTTGAACTCATCTACTAATAATCACACCAAAACATCCGAACCAAGTAACGACAATTTACCCTCCACTAGTAAAGGCATACAAAAGCCTGATTCCAAACCAAAAGTAAAAGAAGTAGAAAAATCTCCTTTGAAAAAGCCTTTAGCAGCTAGCAAAATACCAAAACCTAAAGAAACTCCAAAGGAATCCAAACCCAAAGTTTCCACTAATACTACTACAACGACTCCAAAACCAACTAATGAATTCAAAAAGAAACTTTATACAAGATCAAAATCATTTTCGGGACCTCCCACACCAATTGGAATAACGTCTGTCAATACAATAAGACAAAAGTTTATAGGTTCCACACAAACCAATACACAGACAACAACAATACCCAAAAAACCACCGACGGTAACCAGAAAATCATCCATAGTAGAGGCCATTAACAAGTTTACCAAACCCTCTACAAGTTCTGAAAATCCTTTAGTCAACTCCTTGTTTAAGTCTAGAACACAACCTAGAATTCCAAAGAAAAAGTATCATGAAACTTGTTTCTCAGATGATGATTATGAGTCAACATCTTCAGAAGAAGAATTGGAACCTTTAGAAATAAGGCAACGTAAATTAAGTGTACCGGTATTTAGAGCCTATCCTAGTGTTCAAGAGCCCGAGGAAGTTAATCCCGAAGTATTTAGTTTACAGAATAATAAAATGATATATCACTAAGTTATTTTATATATTTTTATAGGAATTGGTGGAGAAATTTATGAAAGAAGAATTGGTGACCAATATAGCAGAAGCCCAAATTGCTGCCGCTTTAGTAGCCATGAAATTCCAACAGGATGTTTCTTTGTGGGCAGCCAAAGAGTGCAGTGATCTTGATCATGCCATAGCTTTACTCAAACAAGAATGTGAACTTTGTAGTGGTACTTATGCTCTCAATCAAATTGTCTCTATGCTTAAGTGTACACACAAATGTTGCAAAGAATGTGCCAAAACTTATTTCACCGTACAGGTGAGACTTTATTAGCTTCTATTAACGAAATTATTATATTATTTATACAATTTTCCCCTAACTTTGCAGATCACCGAACGCAGTATTAACGATTGTAGTTGTCCTTTCTGTAAACTACCCGAACTACACAATCCAAACGAGCATGAAGATGAAATTTTAGAATATTTCTCTAATTTAGATATATTTTTGAAAAATATTTTAGAACCTGAAGTCCATGAACTCTTCCAGCGCAAATTAAGAGATCGTACTTTACTAAAAGATCCCAATTTCAAATGGTGTGTGCAATGTTCTTCGGGATTCTTTGCACGACCCAAACAAAAACGTCTTATATGTCCAGATTGTGGATCGGTAACATGTGCTTTCTGTAGGAAACCGGTAAGATGGAATTTTGAAACATAATCTTTCTTAAGTATCTTTATTCGTCAATTTATTTAATTTAATTTTATA
Source organism: Chrysomya rufifacies (assembly GCA_014858695.1). Taxonomy (NCBI): domain Eukaryota; kingdom Metazoa; phylum Arthropoda; class Insecta; order Diptera; family Calliphoridae; genus Chrysomya; species Chrysomya rufifacies. Next base: position 1,213 of record JACGTJ010002898.1, on the reverse strand, counting down.
GTGGAAAAAACAACATGAAGGCATTTCTTGTGATAAATACTCTGAATGGGAAGCAGCTAATGATCCTGAAGTTCAAGCTAAGGGTGTACAACAGCATTTAGAACAAAATGGGATTGATTGTCCCAAATGTAAATTTAGATATTCTTTGGCCAGGTAAAAGAATTCATAAAACTTTTTCTAAATTGCGTTAGTTAATTAGAATTATTTCACACTTTCAGAGGTGGCTGCATGCATTTTACATGCACCCAGTGCAAATATGAATTCTGTTATGGCTGTGCCAAACCTTTTATGATGGGTGCAAAATGTAACATCTCACCCTATTGTGCCAAATTAGGTTTACACGCTCATCATCCGCGTAATTGTCTTTTCTATTTGCGTGATAAACTTCCGATTCAATTGCAAATATTACTAAAAAATAATGGTGTATCTTTTGAAGAGGATCCTATAGAACCAACAAATGACGCTGCAGATGACAACGAACCCGGCACCTCAAAAAAGAAAGAATTGCTCTGTTCTATACCCATACAAAAAGAAACACCTTCGGGATTAGTCGACACCAGATGTAATGGTGAAGTGCCAGACAAACATGCAGGCATGTGTCGGTAAGTTGGTCTATATTTACTTATAGCAAAAGTTATTATATTCATTTGTCCTCATAGCAATCATTATGTGGAGTATTTAACTGCTAAAGTAGCCAAAGCGAAAATTGATCCTTTACCCATATTCGATTTGACTGATTGTGTTCAGGAGTTACGTAGAAGAGGTATACCTTTACCCGAACGTGGTCCTTGGGATACGGATGAAATTTATAAAAATATGTGTGCTGAGGTAGGTTTTATTTAAAATATTAAAAAAAAAAAAATATTAACTTAATTTCATTTAAAACTTTAGGTTATACAGAAAAACATACCCTTAGATACGGTTTAAAAGTGCATTAATGGGACTGTCTTATATTTAATCTTATTTTTTTAATTTTATTTCATATATTCAAATTTATTTTAAGTTTTATTCATGTTTACTAAATTCATGCATACATACATATATATCATCAAAATAAATTTATATATCAAAAAGTTATGAAAATGTCTTTCAAAAATGTTGTTTTATTTCGCATATCAAGTTAATATGCAATAGACTAATTAATATTACTATACAAAAACTAAATCTAGAACTGAACTAGAACTGAACTAGAACTGAACTAGAACTGAACTAG
>JACGTJ010002894.1:7537-17819 GCA_014858695.1 Chrysomya rufifacies | reverse complement strand
TGGTTTAAATGATATTTAAGGAAATGAAATTATTAGCAATTTTTACGATCTTAAATATCGAATAGTTTTTATTTAATAAGTTTTATAAAACTCAGAAAATGTTATATATTTTAATTAATAGAATTTATTATTCAGAACAAACTGTGAAATTCTTCTCATTGTTATTAAAATGTATTAATTAGTTTTGAATTCAGAGTTATTTTTACTTGAAACTTTTTTGGAAACTTTTTTTTTGCGGTTAAATTTAATAGTTTTTGTAGGAAAGTTAACTTGGTGATTATTGATAAGCAACTTGGCATACAGACTTCCGATGCCTGATTTTATTCAAATACCCTTGCACGTTTTCAAGATAGCGATACTGACTTACTGATTCATGAACCCTCATTATTTTTAAGATGAAAGATGGATTCTGGATTAGTCTCCGACTAAATAAATCTGAATAAATCAATTTTTTTTTTTAAATTCGAAAAAGCACAAAAAAAATGGTAAAAAATTATGATCCTATATATCCTAAACTAAGAAAGACTTAACTTTGCACATTTTTTGTTAGTGTAACAAAATCAAAATGCTTACTTTTTTGATATTTTGCCCATTGACAGTGAAAAGGTACAAAGACAAGGTTAAGGTACTTTTTTTATAAACTATGTAACTTTGAAACCAAAGAAGATAAAAATCAGGATTAAATAACTTTCGTGACATAAGGAAAAGATTAGTTCTATACTTTTAGAAATTTCATAAATATAAGGGGAAAAATTAAACTTTTTTGTGGTACTTTTTCATTATATTTTTATTTAATTATAAGTTGAATGAGCTCTTATGGGATCAAAATAAAATTGTGAACTGCTTTAGAAAATAAATATACAAAAGGGTTAACAAAATGTATAAAAGTACTAAAATATTGAAAACGTATCAATAAGTAAAAAAATCGTAAAAAGTGCAAAAAGACGAAATTTAACGAAGTGTAAGGTTACCTTGTAGTGTACAAAAAATTTTCCATACCAAGTCTGGAAAAGTAAGTCCAAAAGGATAAATAAGTAACAAAAGTGCAAAAATGTACCAATGCACCAAACATGTAAAAAAGTATCAAAAAAGCAAAATAAAAAAGTTGAAAAAATCGAGAAAAGCAAAAAATTGTAAAAAGAAACTAAAACATAAGCCCAATAACGAAGTATTGGGTTATCTTTTAGTAAATTAATAAAGTTCCAAATCAAGTCTGGTACTTTCGACACCCAGGGTGAGAAAAATAATCCCAAAACTTAAAATTAAAAAAACAAAAAATATATGGGGTTAATTTCTATTGTAATATAAAATCAGACGAAAAATAGTACTTCATTTGAACTGATTTTTCGTTCAATAAAATATGCAAACCAGATTTAATATTCTTCTCATGTTTTCTCGAAAGTGTTAACATGACTAAAACTTGGAAACATGAACATAAATTTGTTCAAGTTTTAAGCGTTTCCGCTGTACTGTAGTAATACATTTATTTGGAAATATAAAGTCTCTAAAAACAAATTTGATGCTCATATGATCTAGTGATTTTTATACAAAATTAGTACACATATATATTTTATACACAGAGACCACCTAATTTTGAAAAAAAGGAAAAAAAAACTTCATACTCATTTTTTACTATTACGCGGAAAAAGAATTATCCATTTCCATAATTAAATGAAACCAAGCATTAAATAACGCATCAGTGGCAATTGAAATGCTGCAAGAAGGCTAGTCTAACATAACATCCAACATAACATAGAACTTCGAACAACTTCATCATTAACATTTTCTGGAATAAAGTGCATCAAGAATGTCATAATAATCAGCAATTTGAAACGCTTCGAACCACTTCATATAATTTTGCATAATTAACAAAATTATAATTATCATTACGGTAATTGAGATTCATGTAGACGACAAGGATAATAATGTTTATTATTAAGCAAAGAATTCATTATTATTATAATTGAAATATAAAAGGAAATAAAATGTTAATGCTATTCTGTCCATTTGAAAATCAACATTTATTGACAACAATCATTTCTGCTCCGCCTACAATTCATAATTGTCTAGAGATATGTATAAACACACACTCATACAACTATTATGTTATACAACATGCACCAGAGAACAATGCATTGAAATGTCACAAAAACGGAAACAAAACAAACATTCAAAATTAAGTTAATTTTTCTTGTCGTCTTTATTTTTTCAGGATTCTATTATTACTTTCAAAAGATACACACACACACGTACACATTTGCAGGCATATATTCAGTCATTCATTACAGTGTTTTCCGGTTACGCTTACTGGCTTCAGATTGGCCATTCATGCATTTCAGTATTAACTCCGCCCGAATGCTTTCTTTTTTGTTGTTTTTATTTTGTTACTCATTCACATCAACTCTTTCGTTATTGAAAATTTTACTTGTGTATGGGTTTTCGAAATGTTGCTCTCTTTCAGTGTTGCCATAAAACACGTAAAAAGGGAAAAAAACTACAAATAATAAAAAAAACTAGCAACGAAATAAGCGTTTTTATGTCTTTTAAATTGAAAGTATTCTGATTAAGTTCAGTTTTAGTCCTGTTCTAGTTCCGTTCTAGTTCAATACTAGTTCATTTCTTGTTATGTTTTGGTTTAGATCTAATGTAGTTTTAGTTCAGTTTTAGTATAGTTCTCGTTTAATACGATTCTAGTTTAGTTCTTTTGTTCAGTTCTGATTTAGTTCTAAATCAATTTAAGTCAGCTCATCTTCAATTCTAGTTAAGTTCTCGGGAGTAATTTTATGAATTTTAAAGTGAAGCTCTCAAAGTCAATATTGATATCAAACAAAATAAGAACAGAATATAAGGACTTAGAATTGCAAACTTTTCCGTGAGTTGTATTGAATACAAATATGACTTGACATTTAAATGGATCATTCCATATTCGATAATATAATTTGCTTAAAATTTAGAATATGTCATTTGTAAGTGGAAAATAATTTATAACAAAGTGGAAAATAATTTATAACGTATGATATTTTTAACATTAATTAAAATCTTCTAATGGCAACACTTACAACTTAATTGTAATGGCTTGTTTTCTCAATAGTGTGTTTGATTTTGTACTCCATGTGATTTTGTTAAACATGGGCGTAGGTATTGATTATTTGAACTAAAGACAGGCATTAAAAAGCCTTAAGTTGTTGAACAAAATTGCTACTGTTCCTACGCTAGAATGAAAAACCCATAATTTCCCAAATATTTGTATACAAATATTTCACTCAGGACCGTTTTTGAAACATCTGCAAAAACCATACCAGCCAAATTGATTTCGGCTACAAATTTTTGTGGGATCTCTGCGGAAATCTCTTATCTTTATAATTCCATTAAAGACTTTTAATGGATTTTTTTCATTTCAATAAAATTGTTATAGCTATGATTAAATATGACATCTTCAGATGTCATATCTTATAGTTTTAATATTTAAAACTTTGAAACTATAAGCATTATAATTTTTAATTATAATTCATTCAGTAGATAAAGATAATATCTCTAATTTTATTGAAATATTCAAATATTTCGACTGTGTATTCGTTTCGAAAAGAATAGACCCGATAAGAGGGTATTTTTTGAAATTGAAATGTTCATTCGAATTTCAAAAAAATTCCGTCTTATCAGATTTATTCGTACAGAGGTCAACCAACAGTTAAAATTCAACTTTAGGTTCTTAGGTTAAAAAAGACAAAATCTTCTACTCTAAGAAAGATCCACAAATAAATTTTGAAATTGTTGGAACATTTCTTAGACTTTGTAATAAATAAAGATACAAATTTTAACAAATACAAGCTCGGTACGTTTTGGAAATTCAAAAGTTTAACGTGAAAAATTGCAAACGAGTTAGAAAGTAAATACGAAAGGGAACATTAAAAATAACAAAAAAGTACCAAAAGTGCAAAATAAGATCGAAAATATGAACCTGTAGCAAAAAAGTAAAAAGTACTAAATACATAAAAAAAGAACAAAAGTGTAAAAGAGAAACAAAAAAAGTAAAAAAAAGCTAAAAAATTTTAAAAGATACAGATCTCTAGTAAGATAAGAAAGTGTCCAATTCGTAATTCTTAAATAAAATTTTAATATAGTTCTAAACCAATTTTGGGCCTAACACGATACAAACTCCCACTTTATACCACCTCTTATTTCTGATCTGTTTAGCTAAAAAAGAAGTGTTAAAAGATCATATAGTTGTATTTCACTTCTCTTTTCTTAGCATGTGATAACCCAGCAAACCTTGATTTATAGAATACACTATAAATTCCAATTAAAATTATCTAAAATTAATAGGAAAATATATGATATATGTAAATTAAGCGCCAAATATTTCAGAATTTCCAATAAAAATATAAAGATAAAAAGATATCGGTTAAAATTTGAAGTTATATATTTACTTTAATGTCTGAGAAAATTTTATATATTTAAAATGTTTGTGGGTTTAAATAAATACTAACACATACCATTGAGTTCAAAGAGAACTACAACAAAAAAACACAAAAAATACGCCATTAAGGGCAACACATACTAACAAATTTGTAAGATCAACAGCCAAACAGAAAAGTTAAAATTACTAACACCGATTTACAAATTCTATTTATTTATTTATTTATATGTACAAACATATACAACACAAAGTACGCATGGTTTAATATCTTATTCTACTCTCTCCTTAAATATTCAATGAAATTTACAACAAAACTACTTGTGTGGAGATCTTTAATATGATCTTTAGCTATGTACATATATATTGTAGATGTATCTTATGGATTTTTAGTTGTTTTTGTTGTACATATATTGGATGAATGGTTGGATGGCTGGCTAAGTGTGTGTTATTGTTGTTTGATTTTTTTTAAGTTCTTCTTTTTTTTTGTAATATTTTGTTGTTGTTGCTTTATTTGTATACTCGTGTATGGGTTACTGATCGATCATCTTCATCATCAGTGATGCTAACAGAGCGAGATCGCTACGCCTCAAATTAGTCGCAACAAGTACGGTTGACGAAGAACAACAAGTCGGAACGAAGAGTAAAAACAAAATATTTTAATTATTATTCTAAGTAAAATAAAATTGTTATAATACTAAAAAATAATATATAAAATTTAAACATTTTATATTGACGGCGGCAAAAAATTTATGAATTAGTGTAAAATTATTTATTAAAGCCAAGTTAATATTTTTTGTTGTTTGTAATAAAATTTAAGCTTTTTATTACAAAATTAAACTTAAAGTTTACAAAATATATATTATTAAAATTTACGGGTGGTCTTCGGGAGTTAATATAAATAAAAAGATTTGAAAATATTCATTTAATTGTAATAATAATGAAAAAACGGTAGCAATGTGTTAAAATTTTGTTTTCAATTCTTCTTTTTTTTTTTTTTGAAAATTAACCGCTTCTCCAAAAAAAAGCAAAGGTGTAAAGTGCGTGCTAATTTTGCTTTAATACACAAAAGATAAACAAAAAATTGTCGAAAAGTTACAACAACAATTTTGAAACATTAACAAACTATCTCAAAAAAAAAGTACAACAACAAGTAGTCAGAGTGCTATAAGAAAATCAAATAAAAAACGTGTGAATTAGTATTGATCCCAAACAAAATAATACACAAAATACAATAAAAAGAAACAAATTAGTAAAATAAAAAAAAAAAAATATTCAAGTCTATCACCCCAAAAATTGTTTACAAACTAATAAATAAGTGTAGTTTTTGAAAGTAAAAAAATTATGAATCTAACAAAAATCTCAAATCAATAGAAACAACAATTTAAAGAAATATTCTTTATGTGATTATCATTTGGCATAGATTTGTTTTGTTTAACACTTAACTCATAGAAGAAAAACCTATTAGCGACACTAAATTTCTGCAGACATCATAGCACCTCACAACAATTTGGTAATGGAATAATACTCTAACAACATCTTCGTCATCATTATATTTATTGTATTTTATACAATAGCCAACAATTTCTTAAGATATCTTAAAGTATTTCCTCACCTTGACCCATTTTAAATTGTTTAACACTGTTGTAATTAGCAACATTTTAAAGATTGTTGCTGATTTGTAATCTTGCATAGTCAAGTGTAATTCTAGTATCTACTTAGCATTTCCCCGTTGGACCGAGTTTTCTTACAGCCTCATCATTGAGTATTACGATCAAAATATGATGGATCCAGGTTAGTTTATATTAAACATTTATTATTATTATTTTTTAATTGAAAACTATTGTTAATTATTAATAATTTTATGCAATGTGTTAATTAGTTTTATAACATTAAATGTAGAAAAAAAAATTGTAAAATTAAGTAAATTTGAACCACTAACTTTGAATAACTAATTTGAATAACTTTAGGATTAGTTTTTTTTTTCTTTTAGAGAAACCTGAATAATTTTTTGCCAAGTGTGTTCATGTTTTTGAATTTGTAGACATTTTCGAATGTTCCTTTTTTTTGTATTTAATACCATGAATACTCAAATTTTATACCAAAATTTACTTTATCTATATATAAACAAAAAAATTATTGATTATTTTTAGATAAATTGAGGAATATGGTAAAAACAAAAACCCAAATTTTTATGAACACTCGGAAACGTGAACAAAATTGTTTTTCAATTTTTAAGTTGTTCACGCTATTTAGGGTTCAAGCATTGAAATATCATAAAACTAAAAAATGCTTAAATATGCAGTTATTAGCAAAATATGCACTAACAAAATGTTAACAAAATGCTTCAATTCTTCTCAAGCGTACAAATATATTATTCCCGATTTAATAGAACATTTCTAAGTGATTATATTCACGTAAAGTTTTCAATTTTAAGGATTTTTATGACTTTTAAAGGCGCGAACATAAAAATATTTGAAAACAATTGTAATGTTGTTTATACATATATAAAAAGCTTGTTAACAAAATGCAAATCATTTCTGTACAAAACCAATAAAGGTTAATGGCAATTTTCAGTCCAAAATTTCAACTATCAAATTTACAAATGTATTTTCAGAATAAAGATTCAAACTCATATAAATATGTTCGGGTTTGTACAAAATTCATAACAATCTTCAAATATATCCCTAAAATCAAATTTGTTCTATTCATGTTGATCTTGCCCTACAAAAACTCTCATTTTCAATAACCATGCCAAGGGGCATGGTCGGTCTTAACCGACTACAGTAGCACTTCTTGTTTACGAGTATAATATTACTGATCCCTTAAACTAGGATTACTTTGAGTATTATTTCTACCAAAAGTTATATGTTTATTATTTTACATTCAAAATAGTCATCGATATTGAACTGCAACAAATCGGCAGAACTTTACAGAATAGCAGTAAATAATAGAAATTTACTTAACTAACGAATTTTTATTACTTAACGACAATTTGTTGTCCTTGTAATGTTACAGAATTTGGTTATAGGGATATAAAACAATTTGCATTTTTTTAATCTATTTTCTAAGTACTTAAATCAATTTAAATAAGTTTTTTCCAACATTTTTCGTAATGAACGTTTATACATTTTGGCATATTTAATGTGGCCAAATAATTGCTAATCATCTATTTTCTATATTTTTATCCTACTTTTTATGACTAAAAAAAAATATTCCCAACAAATACATGTTGCTTTTATATTGATGTAATGATGCTGACACTTGTTGTAATTGCACTATGATCCTTATGATCAACCTATGATGATGATTATATCTGTAATTTCTGATATTTTATAGAGCTATCTATATGTATTGGATAAAAATAATAAACTAAAAAAGTTTCAAGAAATAAATATAAGCATCCGACGGGTTTTGATTTTTTCTTTTTTCGTTTTTTATTAAAAATTTTTCCGACGGAATAATTACAAATAATTTTAATTTGAACTATTAAAAATTTTAGAAGTCGTATAAGAAATCGATAACATTTTTTAATATTTTAACCAGAACGAGTTAAAAATTGGTCTGTTTTTATGTCGTTTTGTAATTAAAATATAAAATGATTTGAAAATTACCTTTTCTCGAAATCATAGTTGTAAATTTTCATAATCAAAGTATTATTTTAATAAAAATGATTTTTTTACACGCCTCGAAAATTTTGTAATATTACAATTTTAATAACTTTTGGTTATAGTATCCGATTTTGATCAAATATATAAGGATTTTGAAAATATTCATAGGAGTTCAAAAATGTAAAAAGTATATTATACATGAATGTTACGAAAAAGGTAGATTTATTTTCATTTTCTTTCAGAATAAAAAAGGGCAATGATCTTGTTATTATTTCGCCAATATTTTGAATTGGAATCATTGTAATTATAATAAATCCTTGTGAAATTCTAATTGTAATATGTGAAAATAATCATCTAGTATACCAATTCCTGGGAAGTAGCAATGACCGCCCGTCTAACTCTCGCATAAGTTTAATACATAAGGTTGTTATTTAAAGAAGGTTGCAATCCAAAAACCCAGTGATGTTCGGTATTTTGGATACATTTTTCTATAAGAATATTTTTATATTAAATATTTTAAAGTACATAGAATTTCCCCTTTATTTCAATATATCTATACCACACTTCTACTTATCAGATTTTATTCAATTGGAAACATGGGTGTATCATCACCCACATTCCATAAACTTTTAAAATTTATTAACTTTATACCGTTTTGGGAAATGAAGCTCTCAAGTATCTAACTACTTCGGATATATGATCAAGAATTTGCGTGCAATGTCTTATATCCTGAAACATGCTCGCAATCATGGCGGTGTAGATTTGTAGAATCGAAGGAACGATTATATGTACGTTTTATAAAAATCCCATCTGGAGTATGCAGTAGTCTAATCCACTTCTCATCCAATTAATAAAAACGAAACAAATATTTTATTGAGGTCCTATGCTCCTCATGGAAACGAAGGGTACATTTAAATATTTACCGTGGACCAAGTTGATTAATCAATCAAATTTATATTTTCCTTAATTTGCTTGACTCTTTAGGTCAAAAGTCACAAGTTAAAAATAAATTTATAGATGTACAATTATTATATCTAAAATACTAAACAAATCAAGCTTTTCGGAAAAATCATATAATTTTGTCAGACAAGTTAATATTAGATTTTAATCAGTTCAACAATAATCTGTCATATGGAAAAAAAACCGATTCCTACAAAGAGCATGTGCCAAACGATATCAACAAATATTATGGTATTTAAGTAATAACCAAATTATAATCTTGTTATTTATGGATCAAAAGATTATAAAAATATTACATATCATGATCTTCGTAATAGTGTGTTAACTATCATAAGTACTCAATATTTAAAAAGCTATCATTATCAATTAAAAAAACCACCCAGAAGTTATGTATTAAGCTATTAAGTGGAGTTTATTTAATAAATACACAAAAATAATATTAAAGTTTAGGTAGGTTTAAACAATTTAAACAATATAGCAAATATAAAATTATGCATCATACAGTTAAACTACTTATTACATTACTTAAAAAAACTATACTTTACAACTTCACAGCATTTTTACCTTTTTGACAATATTATCAAGTGTTTTACCAACAACTTGTGGGCCACTTAAAATGTGCTGCATACCAAAATAAAAATAAACACACTTTAAGCAAGAGAGTCTTACGGCGGGTACATATAAAATGAAAATCCCCAAAAAAGAAAAAAAAATGAAAAATATCAAAAAAGTATACCGATAATCATAAAGATCATAATGATCAGCATCATCAACGGAACAATGTCAAATGGGAGACAAGGCTTATTAACACTGTTTTCAAAAGGGGCAACTAGCTACCGTTTGGAATAACTAAATACTCATTTTGTAAATTTATATAGGTATATTTACAATTTTATTTTTTTTCCACATCATCATCATCATCATTATTATAAAGCGGACACATCAATGACCCTGTAAATGGGCAATTGCTGTTGTATTTTTGTTGGTTTTGTTGTTGTTTTTTGTTAAATAATCGAATATTGTTTGTTTTGTAACTCAGTGGCATTATAACTGACTTGAAAAAAAAATGTTTAATATTTGAATATTCAAATCTTTACACAAAAAACAACAGAACACACAATATAACAAGTGTAAATAATGAAATTTGTTGGCGGCAGTAGAAAATTACACTGACAGCAATAACTGCAATTCAATAAAATTTCAACTTGTATATAGAAAATTTTTTCAAATTTTCCAAATATAAAATTTTATTTTATGAACTGGAATTCAACTGGAACTGAACTAGAACTGAACTAGA